>VWZD01001295.1:113304-178812 GCA_013396695.1 Sakesphorus luctuosus
AAAAAAAAGAAGTGACTAATTTCATGCTTCCTAATTCAAAAAGCATGGCTCCCAAAAGTCCATTCCTCCATGTGTGACTATTGAGATCAGTGGGAAAGGGATTAGGAGAAGGGGTTGTAATGAAAGCACATTATAAAGCTGTCATTCCCAGGAAACTTCACAAACTGTGATGAATACACTTTTAACTGTTAGGTTAGAGAAGCAAATAGGGAGAGTAGGGATCAGTGAAGGGAAGGGAAGAAGGATGTCCCATCAGGCTTACTAGTCTTCCGAGGCAACAAACTTACCACATTGCGTGTGAATTTCTCAAAAGATGTTCGACGATCCAGAGTGTTTTCCAACTTAAATTTAAAATAAATAAAACAAAAGAAACAAAAAGAAAAAGGAGGGGGGGGGGAAAGAAAAGCGAGGAAAATGGAGTAGAAAAGAAGGGTTGATGAAACAATGGACTGCAAAACAAAGTTTGTATAAATCAGGAAGCAAACACAGGTATGAGGCTGTAATGGGACTTGGCAAAACAGGGGATGGGCAAAGCAGATATAGTACTTGACAAAAATAATTTTTCATGGGGATCAAAGTGGTTTGAATTTAAAGAAAAACTGAAAATAAAAAGAAATAATGAAGTGCACATCTTGTGTTAATGAACTGACATTCACAAACTTAAGGACTTCACACGGACAGCTGAAGCTTTCTGGTTTTTTCAACATCTCTCTCTATATTGGATCTTCAGAAATCAATGTTTGAACAAAAAACAAAATAACACAGTACTTTCATATAATTTTAGGTTGTCATTGTAAACAATAGAATGCTACGGTATCAATAACTACCTTGTTCCGGTAACAATCGGGGCCCTGGTTTTGCAAACCACAGGGCTCCCAGCTGATTCTAGGAGATTACTGTTTAAAGCCCACTGATAAAATTATTTATCATGATAGAAATCTGCAATGCACAAGCTGCTCCACGTACTCTGGGCTGTGGCTATTCAGAACTCATTCCATAATCTGGACTTTTCTAGGTAAATATTATATACCAAGACATGACCCTCCGTTTGCAGAAGTGTGACATGATCAGTCTTTCAAGTTATATTACTAGTCTACTCAAAACTATTCATGTCATAATAGGGAAAGAAATAAAATTAGGAAGCCCCTATATTTATAGTTGAAATTAGGTTATTCATATGAATAAGATTGTTTCTAAACACATTCTGTAGCTTTTATAGGTGTAATAAAGAGAACCACAATTATTACATAAGCAAACTTGCAAACATGAAAGACTATTCTTCTGGGATTTATTTTATTTTTTTTAATGTATTTGTAAAGCACTTTCCAATTTAAGGTGCTTCATAACAGAGAAAACAGTACAATATGGGATGTAAAAATAAAAATAAGTTTTGCTAGATTAACTTATTGCAACATGCCCGCATGCAGGATATATACACATATATGTATATCGAACTCCTGTGTGTATGTGACCCTCCAAACACGCCAAGCTGGTCACCTACCAGATATCCAGTTGCACTGGCACAGGGGAGAGAAGACTGAGTATTGTTGCAAACATAACCACTGCTTTGCACAGTGGCAAGACAAAGGCAAGATGGACCAATACCTTTTTCTTGGCCTGTAGCAGCTCCTGGTAGGCACTGGATCGTATAAAACGAGGATAAGAATCACTTTTCATCAGTTTGTAAATGTGCTCCTGAAAAGGAAAGGAGGAGCTGTTACTCCCATGAAAGGAGACACATATAAAAAGGGAGGCAGTCATATATTTTGGCTGTGGAATGTATACCAGCTAGCACTACTATGGATAGGAGGTATTATGGGATAGCAGGTTTCGGTTCTGATGCTAAGGCTGAATTGCTTTCTATTCTCAAAGTATAAAGTATAAAGTATTTCTTATGTATAAATTACACTGCACACCTTTCTTTAATTTACAGATAAAATTTCCACTACAAAATATTTTCTAAGAATTTCCAACTCAGTCCTAGCTTAAGGCCCAATTTCAAACCTCCCTTATATTACTCAGTTTAGCTTAAGTGACTAAATTAGGAGCTGTGGATCCTTCCTCATCAGATTTGCTGAATTAGTTTCTGGACATGCTCTTGTGACTTCACAGGCAGGATGAGGTACTCAATACAGCATCACAAATAAGTGCTTCAGTTAGTGAGAATATCCCCTGGCAACTCTTGAAAACATCCTTTGGCAGACATTTAGTCTGCTGTCCAGCTAAAGACATAAAAAGGAAAATAGGTATGTAAATTAAAAACCAGTTCCAGGCTAATCTAATTTTCAAGACATTCATTCTTCAGAGGGGGATGAAAATTTGGAAATCTTTATTCTGAAAAAAAATGACAGAGGCAGCTAATAGAACTTTTCAGTGTGGAGCATTGTCATTTCTGAAAAAGATGAAAACCAAAAAAATCCATTATGTAAGACACTTGATAATTCTAGTTCTAGTTATACGTTAGAGAAAATATTTGTAGAAAAAACAATCCAGGAAATTCTCTCAAAATATTTTTTAAAAATCCACTGACGTGTGCTGGCTATTTTTGTGCTGTTTTTGTTTCACTCAAACTATTTTTTACAATAGGAAACCTATAGCACAGCAATTGGGAAACAGCAAAGAAACTGTAAAGTAAGTAATGTTTTTAGGCTTGGTAGTGCATTAATACCCATGAATACAAAAGAAAAAAAAAGAAAGAAAAAGAAAAGGAAAAAAAGAAAAGGAAAAGAAAAGGGAAAGAAAAGGGAAAGGAAGAGGAAGAGGAAGAGGAAGAGGAAGAGGAAGAGGAAGAGGAAGAGGAAGAGGAAGAGGAAGAGGAAGAGGAAAGGAAAGGAAAGGAAAGGAAAGGAAAGGAAAAAGAGAAAAGAAAAGAAAAGAAAAGAAAAGAAAAGAAAAGAAAAGAAAAGAAAAGAAAAGAAAAGAAAAGAAAAGAAAAGAAAAGAAAAGAAAAGAAAAGAAAAGAAAAGAAAAGAAAAGAAAAGAAAAGAGAGACCATCTTTGAAAATTAATGCAAGGTTAAATTAAAGCTGCTTTTTAATTTTTGCTGTATTAGAAATGGTAGAAATTATTCTAAGTGTCTTTCACTGTATTTCTTATATTAAGTGGAGAAATTCTGGTATATATTCAGAACTTAGGCTGGTTGGTTTGGGGAATTTTTATTCCACTTGGTTTCTATGAAAGCAAACAATGCAGACAACAGAGAGAAGTGGTGAGGAGCATTAAAATGTTACTTCTATGCAAGAAACAGCCCTGGAAAAGCAAGAATAAATTAGGCTGTATTAGTATTGTTAATGTACACGATTGTCAGGAATTGAGGCTGCACGTTATTTAGCACAATCAGACTGTTATTTATGTGTGCCTCTCATTTTACATGGAGTTTCATCATTCCATATTTCCAGTCCAGAAATGCTTTGCATACATCTTTAATCACAATTAAATGACCCTCTGGCTGCCAGAATGACACAGAAGTGGTCTGCCTCCCAGCTGGCAGGCCACAGAAAGCCTTTGCAGAGGCAGAGCTCCACTCCTGACAAAACCCTGCCACCTCAGGTGGGACCCTCTGTGAAGCTCCTAAAGCTTCAAGGGAGAACATGGCAGGTGCAGCCTGCCCTGTTTTCCAACAGAAATTTGGGCTTCCAGGTTCAAGGTTTTTTGCTGAACTGGATGAACTAAGCAGAGATCTGACAGGAGGAAAAGTGCTTCTTGTAAAAAGACTGATTACTCCATGTCTTTCATAAATAAAGAAAAAAAATTACACAAAGAGAGATCTGGAAGTCAAATGGTGTTGAAATTTTACAAGTATTGAAAAGAAGAAATTGGATAGTGGCAAGGAATTTAATTGTCCTTTACTGACTCAACTGCAAAGATATATTTTTTTAAACCCTTAATCTTGCTAGACTGTTTATGTCTGTAATCTATATCTTTGCTATATGCTGCATTCCTAAATCTCCAGGGGTCAGCAGATGCAAGCAAAAATTGTGTGCTTGGTTTAATGCAGAATGCTTGAAAACAGTAGGTATGACAGAGGGGCTAATGAAAATTTCATTGTTTCTCCATAAGTTGCTGCTCTCATAATGGAAAAATGAAAATGTGGGAGAATTATCCCCCCTCACATTTAGGGCAGAGGCATTCTCCCAAAAAGTAGAAAGCCTCGATTCAATTCCCTTTCCTTCTTTGTGGGGCTTGTGGCAGCATGTCCCAAGAGAATGACCTCATAATCAAGCTGTAGGAAATTCTGCAGGGATATGATCTCAATCTCTCCTTTTGACTCAATTTCACTTTGCATTAATAATTAAATTTTCATCATTGGGCTGCTGATGAAAATGAAGGATGATACCAGTTCTGCTATTTTTACTGTGAATCCAATTCTTTTCTATTGCTTTTCTCAGAAGTCTGCAAAGAGGAAATATTAAGTTATAAGTTCACATGAAGTGTTGCATTTAATACAGAAATACTTTTTTTTGCTATATGCTTTGCTCTATTTGAAGCCCACTTGAAGACTCCATATCAAGCACAGAACTTTCATGAAGAACTTCCTACACCTCATGAATGTCACTTATTTTCATTGTCAAAATGACATTTTAGGAAACAGCATTATCATTTAATTCCCAAAGATATCTAATTTTTTGCATATCTGTTTCACTGTCTAATACTCCATTTCAAATGTACCTAAACAGGACTGCAAACTGACCTGAGCATCTTCAAATGTGTATCTTCCAGGGTCCTTCACATTCTGAGTGGTTTTGTCGTAACTTTTAGAATCTAGGTTGATAGCGCTGGGTGCACCTGGAGCAAGAAATTCTTGCCAGATTTCTTGGACGCGAGCAGGAACTTCACGGATAGGCCTCTTCTTCAGGTCTTCTACTGCTAACCAGAACCTATGGCACAAAATTTAAGTTGGATATCAGAAAAAAATTCTTTCCAGAGAGAGTAATCAGGCATTGGAATGGGCTGCCCAGAGAGGTGGTGGATTCCCCATCCCTGGAGGTTTTTAAACTGAGATTGGCCGTGGCACTGAGTGCCATGATCTGGTAAATGGACTGGAGTTGGACCAAGGGTTGGACTTGATGATCTCAGAGGTCTTTTCCAACCCAATCGATTCTGTGATTCTATGAAAACAGCATCTTGACTTCCAGTTCAAGGTAATCATTAAGGAAGCATTCACATTCTTCCTCGCTCTTCAAAAAGAAATCAAGTAACTGAAGTTTTCACCTAAAACATGCTAAAATAAGGAAAAAGCTGTGATTTTATGTTGGGGTCAGCATTCTGGTATACTGTCTCAAGGCAACCAATCCACCTTAGGCAGCAATTATTAGAAGACTCTTCATGAGATGGGTAGGAAATCCTTCATTACTTATGTATGGGTAACTTGCTTACAGGAAGATTTCCATTTAACTGGAATTAAACTGAGACTTCATTTTGGCTGAATCACAAGGGCTTATACTGCTTATAAGCTGACTGCTTTTTGACATTCCTTCAAAAACTAATAACTTATATTCTTGCTATCTACATGAATTTCTCAGTCCTATTAAATTCTAAACTGTGCAACTGTAATTCTGTTACCTACAAATCATGCATGAACTGGAAAAGCATTTGTTTTCCTCATTATAATTTAATTTCTTTCTTCAGCATTGCATTTCTATGCATATTTTTGCTAAAAATGCTGAATATTCTCTATTTGTTTCTGCTGCTGAGCAAACCAACATTGGGCAACTCTGCACAGTGCAGGCTGATCCATTGTATCCTTCTCGTTCAGTCTGGACCAGAATCACTAAAAAGGGTCCTGAGCTAACTAGTTATAAGCTTTATTTCATTCTTCCTTCTGTGGATGTTCAGACTCTCCCACTGCACAAAGTATTTCTGAATTCATTTAGCACCCCATGCTTAGACATGGTGCAGAACCCTTAGTTGTCCCCTAAACCTGAGCTCATCTAAAGTTTGACTTTGTTAAACGCGCAATACCATCACAACTTCTCATTACTGTTCTGACAGAGTTGATCCTATGAAACAGATAAGCTGAACCTTGAAGTGATTTAACTATGAAATCAGCCGGATTTTACAGGGCTTACAAATAAATTGTGTGGACCTTTAAAATGTAGTTCCACCTTGCTTATACTGTGAAATCAAACTGAGCTCTCTCAGCTGAGTTCAACAAAGATGGGATAGGAGACTGGAACAGTGAAACTGTACTGAGACCCCCCCAAGAAAGCAGAATGATACTACCGTCAATCCAAACTCTAATACAGTTATTTCAACAACTCTTAAGAGAGGATAGTAAAGCGTAGAAAACCTTACAGTATTCCTACTGTAAGTCAGGAAGCAATTAGTCCTTCATAGTCCTGTTTTGAAACATCTTTGTAGCACAGATGAAAGGAGCCCATGCCTGTTTTTCACAAGCCATTGTGGTCAGCTTTACTTTACCAAGATGATTATATTAAGGTATTTAGGTATTTCTCTACCTTTCAAGTTCAACAGCATGTAAGCACAGCTTTTCCATCTAAGATTCTCCACGAGACAGAGAGGCAATATTGTCTCAGTTTTTGCAAATATATTAATCATGCAATGTACAGTGGTTTCTCCAAGGTCACAAAGGGAGTCTGTGCCAATAGAACTCCAGTTTCAAAAATTCTGGGGTAGCATCACTTAGATACGTGAACTGCAATGTGAATTGAACACAGTTCTGCACAGAGCCTAGGGACATATCCTGAGAATCTGATGGTAATGCAGTAAGAATAGAGGCCCCATAACTCAAGTTTAAAAACTGCATAACTCACAAACTCTAATTCAGTTCACTTTGTTAAATTTGGGCAACCTACTTTGGCTTCCTTAAGCTGCTTTCGATATTTGCATTTAAAAGCACATATCCTGCAGTGCTAACCCCTTCAAGTGCATCTTCTGGGATTGACTGATTACTCATGTGTCTTCAAGTCAGGTAAGGAACAGAAAAATGAAAGGGAAGGATGCTCTTTGTAAATACACATTTTCTAACACCCTGCAGACATCCTGAGGATCTAGCTCCAAGATGACACTTCCTTGTTTGTTCCATTGTACCACTGTCAATACTTCGGAAGTCACCACAGACATGCCTTAGGATGCTATTTTTCTTTGCAAGTAAGCTGTTTCCACATATATATATTCAATTATGGGGAAATAATGGGAGATAAATTTAAACCAATTTAACTTCTTTGCTTCCAGCATAGAATAGGCAGATTGTTCCTTATAGGGTGAGCACCAGTTCTTTGACAGCTTTATTTTATTTTACCCTTCTAACAAGAGCATTCAAATAACCTATTAAAAATGTGAGGTTTTAAATATAGAAACCTCTCTAAAAGTGGGAAGAAAATTTTGATTTCTCTGTTATGTCTAGGGTGTTTACTTCACAGTCAACACACATTTTAAGATTTTAATCTACTTACTGATCGTTTAAGAAAAAATGCCTGCCCTCCTCCCACAAAGAGCTGGATTCAAATATTCAAAGTTAGGAAATTACAAAAATAAGGCTGCCCCCTCTTGCATTTTCAAAAATAACTTTTCCAAGTATCCCATGGCAACCAATAACACAGATGAAGTCGAAATGGAACCTACAAGTCCAGGGCCTCAAATCAAAGGAGCATCCTGTCCTTTTTTGCAGCTCTTTGCCTCATGAGCTGTGGCCAGTGCAAGGGAAGACTCCTGCAGCAAACAGCACACAGTCTGTGAGAATAAATATGTGCAAGGGCAGGACAGGGATGGCGGGGACCTCAATTTTCGTTCCAATTATTTGGTGCTACTTTGTGTAAGGAGCTAGAGCTCAGTGTGGGTGTGCTTGGATAAAACTGTATCTCCTGTTGGTGGAGGTTTGCTTTTGCCATGGAGACCCTCTCCAGAAGATGTTCAGTACTGTTAGAACAGAGACCTGAGCAGCGGGGTGTAAACCTTGCTGCTGTTTCCTATCCCAGCATTTGGGCTGCCACACCCTGGGTCACACACCAGCCGCACAGCTGAGAGTGTACAGTAGTATAGTGTACAGTGTATGGCAGTAGTACATCCAACCACATGAACTGGGAAGGCACGTGTTGCAGGGGCTCTGGGGATTATGGCCTCCAGCTGGATTACTTACAAAATGATGGTGGCCTTAAAGGTAAATTACACAGCTACAACATGGCTTCTATCCCATCAACTGACCTAAATACCAGGTTCAGCCAACAGCAGGTGCCAGGTCAAACTAATTAGTTAAATGTAGCATATAGGAACACAGAGTGAGAGAAAGGTTACAGTGTTTCTCCATGAAATGTGTGAGGTATAGTCAGAGAGTGGAAACAGTAAAGTGGAAATTACGTGGGCTTTGCACCCAGTGCATGTGACACAACAGGTCAGACTATTCGGCATTTTCAGCACAATAATAATAATCATTAAAAAAGCCAACTTAAAAAACTCTATGAAGAAAAATCACTTAATATTTTTCCAGGGTAAAAGAACTACTCCCTGATTCCTAGAGTCCACCATCTTGCTAAGTACAACTTCAAGTTTTCAGACATAGCAGAGCCAAAGGACTTCAAGAAAATGACACAGAACAATCACTAAATCTTGCAACCAGTTCTTTCTCATCTAATCTGCAATAACGACAACATTGCTGCGACTTGGTATTTAAGCTTGAGTCGGAATGTGAAATAACACAGAGGCAATTTCAGCTTTGAGGATGAAATTTTAGCAAGTTACAAAACAGCACCTAACAATCACCAGTGTGAAGGATAAAAATCACCAGTGCCCATACTGTGTGGGAAAGAGTCACTACTAGCACTTCTATTCAGACTTGCAGGACAGACATCAAGGACAGTTAATCAGTTTTCATTCATGCTTTGTAACATGCAGAACTCTCTCCTCCACCATCTGTGGAGAGAAATTTTCATTTAAAGTCATAAAGAGCAGTGATCAGTAATAAAGAGCAAAAAAGTGAAACAGACTAGATTAAAAAGACTTAACCTTTTGCATTATTCTCTCTCTTCCCTAATAAAAGCACTGTAATGGTATGTTAAAAGAACAACCAGAACCACTGAATTAAGTTAAAATGAAGCCCTATGACTGAAACAGTTTATAGGCAACACTGCAAATTTTTAGTAGTGTATATGTGGCATTTTATTTATTTCTTCAACGGAGCATAATTGAAGCCTCTATCTCCAGTACAGAACATTTCTACAAGTTAAATTGCTGAGTCCAAAATACAGATCTCATAAAATCTCAGCTTGCAGGGGGATGGTTAGAGAAAATCTACTGAGAGAAAACATTTAAATCTAGCTAACTGCTCAGTCCCTCTCTGCTGGACAACAACAATACCAAGTCCCTTTTCCCCATATAGTCACACATTATGGAAGCTAACAAATGAGCATCAAAGGAAGGGGCAAGGGGTTGAGTGGCTTTCCCTTCCGTGCATCATGGAAGATATCTTGTCACCAGTCTCCCTTCACTAACCTAGGAGGTTTTTGTAGTCTTAGCACTGCTTGGGAGATCACACCCACTGCAGTACAACATAATGATTTGGACAGACTTTCAGGTTGCCAGACCTGAAATGATTTAGATTGTTTTGTTGTGATTTTTTTTTTAAAAGAGGCTGCAATTTTTACAAAATAACCACCTGGGAGCAAATGTACAGTCAGCATACAAATATTAACTTTGCAAAGAATTCTGCCGTATTACAAACAAAGGAAGAATAAGGAGAGGAATACAATTTCATACGGAGATGAAAGAAATTAGGTCTCCAGGTGCCATGTTGCAGTAAGATCTATTTCACTACCTCACTCTGTTTGAAAAGTCTTTTTCTTAGTGCTCGGACAGCCTTGTGACCAAGCTCAGTAGTACTGGATCATGCTCAAACTTCAGTCTTGTGAATGTTAAACAATGGTCACCATTTTTGTAATAGGCAGTGGGAATTTCATAAATCTATTATCCAAATCATATGTTAGTTTAGCTATTTTTTTTCTGTGTATTGAGCAGCACAAAAAGCAATTCTTCCAAAAATTCTGCATAGTAACAAGAGATCACAACTCATGGACTATGTTAGGTAAGGGCAGAATCCAACCTTGGTCTTAGCAAACTGCAGTCACACTGTAATGAAGTTACCACACTGACAGAACTGCTCAGATAGTTTTACTCCTTTGCTATGGTTTCCAGTGCTCCTTTAGAGAGTGAAATACTATTAATCCCAATTTACAGGAAAAGAAAAAAGCACAGAGTAAGAAGGTGAAACCTGGTTGCATTCCTAATCATGGCACAATTCTTTGTTTTAACTCCCCACTCAAGTTTCTTCATCCCTGTTTTGTTTCTTAAGACAGGATCTATATCCACCAAGAATGAGATTCTCAGGCAGTTTAGATACTTTCAGCCCAAGTTAATGAAACAGTTAACACTGAGACTTTAAGCTATGCAAGATAATCACACTTGAGTAGAAATGGTGTATCTGGTAGACCTATCAATTCACACTTTTGGTATTTCTTTGACCCAAATGAGGTGTAAGGCACCTAATCTACTAATACTGAAGCTCCTGTCGTGTCTGCAGTCCCTGCTGTATCCTATGTACTGTGCTTGGAAGCTTGAATCCAGGGTGTCAGCTGCCTATCCAACTGTAGGTTTAGCAGTATTTGTTGTAAATTTTATCATTATTAGACCTGTGAAAAGACAAGAATTCAATGAGTGGCAGTGGGAAGATGTGGGTGGAAAGAAATATTTTTCTCAAGGTGGCTGTCCAAAAAAAAAAAAAAATAATAACACTCCAAAAGAGCCAAATTGCCACAATGGTGTGAACAGGACAGAAAGAAAGTGGTGGTATTTTAAGGTTTATACAGTGTTAATGTTTGAAACCATCAAACTTTTAATTTTTGTTATTGAGATCTAAAACATTTTGACAACCATACACAACAAGCTTTAAAAATTCATGTTTTCTAATCCAACTTTACTATGTGAGCCTAATGGTGCATTGATTTCTCTGCAGTCTGAGAACTTACAAACATAATTCTGAGCTTGTGAGACAGTTTCCCTTCAGCTGATTATCACAGAACACCTTTTCTGAACAAATTTGATGCCCTGCCTAGACTTTGAGCTCACCGTTGCTCAGATGCTGTATTTTATAATGCCAATATAAGAATCTGGAGGAAGAGACAGAAGAGTAGATGGCGTGTCAAGGAATCAGCTCTGAACAAATTTCTTGAGGGAATTTCTCTGGATCAGTCACTTGCAGTTTGCCTGTGGTTACTGTTGTAAATAGGATTATATGAAAGAGTTGGGGATTATGTGGGTAACAGTCTAGTTGGCAGAGAGACAAATTAATCACAGGAAAGCACCAGAAACTGCAGCACACACTGGGCTTGATAGGTTCATGTTTGAACAGCTGCTCTGCATAATAAATTACCAAGATGCTCTCTAAATAAAAAAAAAAATTAGAAGTACCTTTTTATTCTTAGTATTATTCTGATTTTAAAAAAATCATTTTACCAGTTGGACATTTTATTAAAAAAAAAAAGATCTGTGTATCTGTAACTAACGAAGTCATCAACATACATACACAGGTCAGGCTATGTTTGTGATGCAAAATTAACGTATGAATATAAACATGATCAGCAACTTAAAGAGCTCCATCTTCAATTATTCTGCTGACAATCTTAAATTAACAACAAGGAGATCTGGGCAAATACTCAGCATTTATACATCAACACTATAAATGTCAAATACCCCTTGTAAGATGCCAGAAAAGTGTAATTTTAGGATGAATGGCTATGCTGCGCCAATTTGGAGTGAGAACTGGCAAAGAAAAAAAGTAGGTTAGGATTCTTCTGAGTTCTAGAATATAAAAGGGAATAGGATATTATACCACTTTTTTATGAATGGAAAGTGAAACAGATGACATCGGAAAAGAAGTTGGGATTAATAGAAAAATATGTTGGCTATACTTTTGTACTAGGTACAGCTTAACTTATCTATGGAAAGGCTGTTATTAATCCTTCTGAAGTAACTCATACTGAAATATTACTTTCTTAGAACAGTGGCAATAAAATATGCTATTAGCAAATGGATGGATTATTATATTTAAAAATTAAATAATTATTCTCCTCATTTAAAAGTAAATCTGCAAATATACTTTAAAAAAACCAACACTATACAGTTTATGCACTAGGAACACCTTTTCATTTTGTAATTAGTAAGAAATTTGAGAGCTAGATGTCATCCTACTTCTGTTGTGACAGATCCAAAAGTAGTAAAATCTAGGTGGAGGTTTTCAAAATGATCCCCAAAAACCTGACCAACAGTGAATGTCTGCAAATTTTACTTTTAAATCCTTTATTTATTTTTTAACTTTTTTCTTTTCATTTTACTTTCATCATTATATTTGACTTAATAAAAGATACTGAACTGGTTGTGAATGGGTCAATGTTTTAAACCTGTTTAATAAGATGAGCTGAGAGAAAAGCTTTTACAAGGGGAGCTTGACCATAAATTGGACTTAAATGGAAAAGTATGAATCATGTGAGTCTCTTAACTATATGAATATTTTCCTCAGCCTGTGTATGAAAGTAGGCAGCAATATTTATGTTTCTCACAAGCTATTAAAAAGAAGGTACTTCTCATTTACCTTAAATTTTCTGAACTGAATTCTGACTCCAAGAATTTCAGAAACTGCTCTCTTCCGACAGGGTCTTTCAAAGCTTCATCCATGCCAAATCCCCATCGCTTCACCCTCTGCTGTCCTGGCTCTTTGCTACAGAAGAAAAACCAACAGAACCCAAAGTGAGCAATATGTCAGTATTCTAATAATATGTGTTCATAATTTAGACTATGTCCTAAAGTTCAGCCACAAGTTTCTCACCTTCTAGATTGTTCATATCTGTGAAATGTTCAGAGATGAGCAAACAGACCATTAGTACTTACACAGGACAAAGATAACACATCATTTGCACAGAGGAATAAAGCCTTCTGGCTAGAAATGTTATCAGATTTTAAAAGGTGTCTTTCCTTTTTTTCACCATATTGGAACCTTGGAAACTGGTTACTGTAACATTTTGCACAGATTTATTAATCCAAAGCACTTCCCATCTTGCAAAACTGTAAAGCTGTCACGACCAAGAGGATACTGCATTGCCCTTCTGCCTGAGTATTTTCCTGCAATACCTGTCTGAAATCTTCACATTTCCAGTAAAGCATGTTATACCCCCTTTTACCAAAGAAGAAATAAAATTATATACCTTGCCTCCAGTTCCCAGAAAGTGGTGTCATCTGATATCCAAGGGTTTGATGGATCAGGGGGCACAAGAAAAGGATCATATTCCAAATACTGCTCTGTATAAGCTAGTAGACTAGGAAAACAAAAGCATCAAATATTGTCATGTCAGGAGGTGTGGTAACCCGATTAGGTTACCCCAGTTAACAAGTTACCTCGCCTCAACCGAGCCATGGTAACCATGTGTGCACACACTCAGAAGTCAGCTACAAGCTCAGGGTAAAATAGGTTTACTCAAGCTTTTTAAAAGTGGACCTCTGAAGAAGGAGGGGTGGCTCAGGTCTATCAAGAGTTGAAATAAAATAAAGTTCCCTAATACTTCCACATAGCTCCTCTTAAGGTTCCTTTAGGCACTGATAAATTAAGCAACCTCTTCCATGCATATTTGTTTTCATAAATGAATATGTTTTATACCCCTGTGGTTTTAATTATCCATTCCTTTAAAATCTGTTCTAAGAATGAATGTACACAGGTCATATTTATTAACCCTACAGCTTCTAGGACTTCTTTTATCCTCTTTTAAATACAATTAGTATTTTTATTATTTTGTAATCAAATGGCACCTCTCACAAGTTTATTGTTTTCCAAAATAAACAAAAACATTTTCCGAAATTTTTGGGTATTCAAGAATTGGTCTGACTCTGTTGAACACACTAAAAATTTTGCTTGTATTCTTATAATTTAGATCACCCATGCCTTATTTCTGCTTTCTGCTTCCTTTGGCCTCATAATTTTCGAAAAGTTATTGACAAGTGAATACAACTTCTTTCTTTTCATTCCAATTTGTACTATATTTGGTCTGAAGTCTGTTTTTACTGCTTAGCAAACAAAAAATCCTTAACCTGTTCTCTTTCTAAACAAATATACCTATTTTTATATGTATGCATACATGCATGTATGTAAGTAGACATGCATGCACAAATGTATATGAAAGAATAAAGAACAATTTGTATTTGGCTCAGTTTCCTTTAGTGAGCCTTATGCAGCTCAATTACCTGAAATTTTCACTATCTCTGTATTTGATTTGTAAGAGAGAACATTCATTTTCTTCACCTGTTCTCTGCCTAAGCTGTAGTTAGTCTTTCCAAGGGACTTTTTGTTTTATTTGACAAAATAAATTTGACAAATTTTGGTCCTGTTTAGAGAAAGATTCCTAATAGTGTAGGAATCCTCTGACCTGGAGTAAGCTCTGACTCTGTTCTTGCACTGACTGAGCTCCACAACAATCTGTTCCCTTCCTTTATCAGTGATTGTCCTTTTGAATTAGCAAAACAATAACCACAGACCTATTTTCATTTAGCCTCTTGCCAATGCAAGGGGAAACATGTGATCACTTGGTCAGAGGCTCTTTCTTTGACTTTATCAGAAATGTACCATGGAATATCTGGGCCATCTTTTATTAGTAAAAGAACTTTATACCTCTCCACTTAAAGTAAATTCTCATCAGTTATTTCTATGACGTCTGACCTCCCATGTCTCCCTTTGAAGCTCTGAATAGCTCTTTGAAGCTATTTCATACTGATACTTTCCCAATAGTTATCAGTCTAATTGAAAAACAAGAAAATATGACAAGATACATACCTCTCTGCAACTTTTGACATTTTTAATCTATGCCTATCTAATTGCATTTGCCAGTGCTTAATCTGCAAGAAAGGAAGGCAAAGAGTTTTATGAGTAATTTATTGCTTGACTCTATTGCTATAACTTTTTTTATTAGGGCTGTAATTGAACCTTAATTTATCCTAGGGCACAGAAGAGATACATATTGGAACTAGAATAACATTTCACCAGTGTAGTTCTAAAATAAATGGAATTTTCAGTTGAAGAGAAAAGATCATACAGAGACAAAATGTGCCCAATATAACATTTTCCCTACAGGTTCATCAAGACAAATCCAACTGGCCTTTTTTCAGATTTTTGAGGAGAGCTACTAATTCTTCAGACATTTACCTTCTCCACATTCTAACATCTCAGGAAAGATTAACAAAGCTTTAACAGTAGATAAATGAGTGAACCTATACATGCATACAAGGAGCAGTAAGTCTACCCCCAAACCTCAAATAAGTGTTGAAAGGAAGAGCAAGCTGTCTACTGTTGAAGGGCTAATAGACAGCTATACAAAGAACCCACTCACTGGCCAGCTGCTCACTGCCTTGAGATATTTAATGCAGTGCACAAAAAATGCCAAATTTTGTCTCATTAGCTTTAATAAAGTTACACACCTAAATCTTGAAACAAAGGAAATGATTATTAAATGTTTGCTAGAGCTGTTTGAACAATGTCCCAGTTACAACAATTTTTCTTTTTAATACCCGCTTTCCTAGAAAATTCATTTAAAAGTACATGTTTGTAGTTATGTTTCAAACCTCTTGGTGTAGTTCATCTTCTGTGGGTGGCTTAGTCTCTGGTACTGGTGTGTGGGTAGGGCTGTGACTTCGAATGTCATTTTGTAAGCCATAGACAGACTATGAAAAAAATAGTGAACAATGATAGTTGCTTTCAGACAATGCTTTCTACAAATACTCATAGTGATGTTTTAGTCAATTGTGTTCAAAAAGTTAGCCAAGATCATCTTTTTCTAAAGAAGCTGCAATAAGCCGTGCACTCAGATAAAGTTGTGCACCTGTAGTAAGGTGTAAAATAAAGACTCCCAAACTCCCACAATTTCATAACGCAAAAGAACAAAGGATCTACTTTTATTATATATCTATATTAACATTACAGTAAACATGAGTGATGACACTGAGAGATGCTATTACAGTAAGTGGAGATGACTGGTAGTAGGAGTATCCTGAAAGGAAGACTATTGCATGGATTATTTGGCTGACTCTCAAATTTGTAATTACTGCCTGGTAAATGACACTAATCTGGACCTTTCGCTACCATAAATAAGCCAAGCTAAAACTTTCTCTAAATCCACTTTCCTTTTTAAACCGTACTTTTCTATGGGTTGACAGGAAAATGTACCTCGAAAGAAGCACTTTCAAGTGGGTGTCAATCTACATTATTAGGGAGCAAAGGATTTAAAAGGAAAGTTTTGAGCCAATCTACCTATATATCCCTAGAGAAGTTACACTATTCAGGTCTCTGGTTCCTAATTTAGATGAAACTAATTTCCTCCACTCTTTCTGGTCAACCATTGTAGGCATAATTGCCAAATAGAGACACCCTTTTCATTAAGACCAGGGCAAGAACTCCTGTTAGAGTTTATGCTGAATTTTTAATTTATTTCTCCTTAATTAGTGACAGAAACATTTTAACATACTTTATTCATCTACTAAACAACACAAATGAAGCATGCAAAAATGAACTTTATTTTCAAAATCTCTGTGTATTTCTCCAAAGTCTTATGTGATAACATTTACTTAGCATTAACAAATTCGTTAATACTAATTCAACCAAGAGCTTATGAAATATTAACATATGTTCATGCATTTGCTCCTTGAAGCTGTAAGAAAAAAAAAACGCCTTAAGAAACTATAGAACTTCATGATATAAATTTCCTCCACCTCCTGCATTTGATATAATAATGGTACTTACCTTTCTGGTTTTATGTGGATTTCTCATTCTTGAAGATTTTTTTATATCCACTTCAGTAGTGTTTACACATCCAGGCTATTAAAAAAAGAAAGGAAAGCACAAGACTAAACCTGTGAAGGAACTCCATACCATTTTCATTGAGATACTCCTTTTCATTGTGCAAGACTAAAGAAATAAATAGAGATGTTTAACAACTTGATGTTCTTCTGTAGTGGTCTCTGTTGGAGTGAAATACTGAAGACCATATGCTTAGAATTTATGACAACATGAATTTGAAATAAAATAAATTCTCAAGATAACAGAAACCAATCACATGTTTCTGCCTTGGTTTTGCCAAGGAAGCCATACATTGCATGCTAACTATCCCTCTAAGAAGCACGCTTGACCTGATTAGACTAATTAAACAGAATTGTGCAATACCCACCTCACCTGGGAACCTCAGGCTCCCTTCAGGTGTTAGGTCAATTTTAAAAAGTGAACTTCTTTTAAAACAAAATGTTAAAAAAAAAAAAAAGTACCAAAGTAGGATTTGTTTCTTCAGGGAAAAGGGGAAAAAACAAACCAAACCAACAAAACAGGCTACTGTAGCCTAGCCAGAAGACTGGCAGTCTAAACAATATGATTCTCAAGACATCTGATTCGGCTTTCAGTGATTCATTCTCACAAGTCTGTAGCATCCCAAAGTACACAAGTCCCCTAGTTTCTTCGAATTCATCATCCTTTCATGCTTCCCTCTAAGTACAAAATCGGTGCATAAAGCTGTTCTTTACACATTGCTGGCAATAACTAATTATAAGTGTTTTGCTCTCAGGTGAGTTTTTCCTATTGATTTTAGGGGAATTACATTTGAGACTGAGTGAAAGGTACAAATTCTACTCTCCAGGGGGAGCAGATTTTTAGTGAAAGCAGGTTGGGGTTTTTTGGTTGTTGTTTTTTGTTTGTTTGTTTTAACGGGAGTAGCTATATATTGAATTTACTTACCCAACCCAAGCTAGACTTATTATCACACTAATGATACTTCTGTCTTCTTGTCATAATGTAAAATCCTTGATGTGGCTGTAAATCTTCACAGACAAAACTTTAAAAATTTCTTATATAGACAGACCCACAAAACAAACAGATTTCATTAAATAGAGCAATGGTACTTTGCCTTTGGAAAATATTCTAAACAGATTGATTTTTTTTAATCTAGAATGTTTTTTAAATTATTAAATAATTTTCCATTTTAAATTAATAAATCAATGTGCACTTGATCATATTATATTTGCAGTATAAACAGTTCCTCCTTGCTGAGATTCAAAATAGGCACTTAGATAATATTCTCAAGACTGCATCTGACACACCTATTGAGCTACATTTGTAAAAGTATTCTTTGTGCTTCTGAACAAAAATGGGAGTCTTTAAACTCAGAGTAACTCGTAATTCTCAAAGAAAAAGGCTGAAAAATAGAAAATTTTGCATGATGGTCAATTTAAAGGCAGAAAGCAACTTCCCAGGGCAGTACACTGAGATATAAAGTTTTTAAAAAAACCCCAGTGCATCTACTTTAGGATTACAGCAGCAGCTGGCAGTGAAGAAGACAGGGGTTTTAACAACATCTACAGCCTTTGAATGTAACAATTTGAATAGTAGGCACACTTACATAAGGCACAGACTGTTATTTGTTCAGTTTTCAGCTATGGTTTGTTAAGATGTCCTAAAATGAAAAGAGGAAAAAAAAAGAAGCAAAACCACCCAAACCCAAAGAATAAACCTCATCTGAAGCGTCTTATTTTTAAAGATTTCAAGCCCAGCAGCAGTACTTAGGTATGGATGGATCTTGCACCTTTAGCTGGGTAACTTACATGCCAGAATTGTGCAGATTGAAGCAAGGGACACAAGAAATTCTAGGAGACTTTTAGAAATGAAATAAGGGCAAGGCTGGTTGCAAGTAGACCCAAGCCAGTACTGACCTACTGCAGCACCTAGTGGATTCTTACAGACACCTGGCTGTTTAAAAGCTCTCATGCTGAAGCAAAGCTGCTATGGCATATTTCAGCAGAGGCACTCAGGGGAGGCTGTAAGGGCAGAAGCTTGATGAAGGAGTGACTGAGGAGAGCAGCAGGAAGGTAGAGGCAGGGAAGCATCAGGAAGCTTTAGGGCAAAAGGGAAGGCAGCTAAAGGGAGTATCAACTTCTCTGACAGCCTTGAGTAACAATATGAGTTTAAGATGTATATCACTACCTCTGTACAATACCATTCTCATAATTTGATTTATACTCTATTTATAGAGTATAAATCAAATTATGAGAATGAAAGTATCTAATGTAATTGGGGCCACAATTTATGTTTTCTTCTCAACTGAAGTATTTTATTAAAATTACACTTGATACGAGATGGGCTTTATGGTTTCTCTGGAGCTGCCACACTTCATCTGTCAATATTTAAGAATAAATATCAATCACATTTTCAACTAAAATAAACACAAAATCTTGTATTATTTGAACGTTTTGCTAAAATAACTCAGAGTCTTTGTGGGAAAACCTTTGCTGGACAACATTTCATTTTATTTGTATACCCCCATTAACATAATAAGTATGTGTTTGGATACAATTATATCCAGCTGTGTTTTCTTTTTGTGTTGCTTTTTTAACTGGACTACCATAGTTCAAATAGTGAGATGCCTGTCAGAGTGCTCTGCTGCAAGATTCCCATTTTGTGTGTAGTATATAATTTGCATACTAATACTGTAAATAGTTTTCAAACAGATTTCCTGGAAGACTTGAGAACTCTTTTATATGTGTAAATAGAATGCTTATGTCTTTCAGGACTAATATTCTGTATGAAAACAGTTTCCCCTCCACACATAGACAGGAAAGTCTTGTGACCTTGTTGAAATTATCACACAGCAAGATCATAATTCGAGTAGAATTTGGCCCTCATCTGTTTTTAAATGTCTGGTTAAAAAACTGTCGTACATTTAAAGGAAACTTAGGTTTTTTTCATCTATCTATTAGCATGTCCTTATGTCAAAGTACAAATGCCTTTGTGTTAATTTATATCAAAGGACATGTCAGTCCAGTCATGATAAATTCACTGCTCAGATAAATGGATGCAGATAAGTAATATAAACTCCCCACATATATAAGATTTTTTTGATCCCTACTTGAATTATTGGACAGCAATGTTAACATGAATCCCAAGCAGCACAGTTTTCTATTGATGCTGTCAGGGAGGCTTCATAGTAGGATTCAGCCAAGAAACACAATGTGAAGTCTGGTCTGTAAGGAGGGGAGCTACAAGAACATACATGCTTGGATCCGGCTATCACCAACATTTGAAAACAACCACGTGAGATAATGTTTAGTTTAAAAAAAATCCACTTGATATTCATATTATTTCCCTGATAACTGTGACAACAGTAAATTAATCAATTAAGCTTGTAATAGTGCTACAGTGAATTAATCTTATGACACCTGTAGCAACTCTTTGGAAGAATTAATTGTTTACATGAAATGCAATGCTTTAGTCATGGCACATTTCCATCCAAGTAGTGCACAGTGCTGAGTATTTATAATCTGTTTGCTGTATAAAGTTGCACACTCCAAAGACTTCTTTTATTGCCTTGCCACATAGCCCAAATCAATTGCTATTAATGCCTTTTTGTTTAAAAACTTCTTTGCTATGATGTAATTCTAGTAAGTGTGAAATGCTCAGCAGAAAATAAATTTATATTTATAATGACATCAGTTTAAGTATTGAATGTTTTTTTCTTTCTCGATGAAGATGGAAATTTAACTGTGAATCTACTCAAGCCAAAATAACCAGAAATTTTCTTGTATCTGAGACAAATATACCCCTGTATGTGGGAGGGAATAAGCTCATGCATTCCAATAGGCTGGGAACTGTCTGTATTGCTGCTCTGTAGGAAATGATCTAAAGGAGAAGCTGAACATGAGTCAGCAGTATGTCCTTGCAGCAATGCAGACAAACCACATACCCAGCTGCATTAGCACTAGCTTAGCCAGCAGGCAATGGAAGTGCTTATTTCTTTCTATTCAGCATCATGAGGACACATCTGGAATGACAGGACTACTTTTGAGCCCCACAAACTACACAAGAAATATATTCAAAACTTGAAAGTCCAGTGGAGGAACAGACTTTTTTGTGTTTGCAAAAGGGGAGAGCTAACTGTTGGCTTCTGTGCCTGACTGGGTCTTGCAGAGCCAGACATTTTCTGGAGGTGCACTGTGGAAGAACAGGAGACAGGAGTCGGAAATTGCAGTAAAGGCACTTCCAGCCAGTTATAAAGAAATACACTTCATAATAAAAATAAGAGAGGCTGTGGAATGTCCATCCTTGGTGATTTTCAAAGTTTTTTTAACCAAGTGACTGGACAATCTTATTCAGCTTAGAAGTTAACGCTGGTTTGAGCAGGAGGTTGGACTAGAAAACCTCCAGAGGTCTCTCTCACCCCACATTTCAGTGGCACAGCCTACTCTTCACAAGCTGCAGGGAGTAAAATTCAAATAATCCACTTTACAGTACACTCCAATCATGTATTCACGTTGAGTGAAATTCATCTCCTCACCCCACAGCCACAGGATGGAAAGACAAGATTGGTATTTGCTTCCTTATTGCCACCTCTGCCCCCTGGCAGCCTGTGGTGAGCACTGAACACATACAAACAAACCTAGGGTTGATTTAAGGAAATGCAAATTCACCCTCTCTTTAGCTAAAACCACATAGGTGCTATTTAAAATAATTATCTGATTTCAATATGCACACCCATAAATTCAGAGTTCATTAAAGCAGTAAATATTTAGGCAGGTTGACTTGCATACCTTATGCAATTTCATTGCATTTCAGCATCAATGTACTATGAAATAGACATTTTTATTTGCTTTGCAAGCATTGGCTAACTTGTTAAATTTCATTGCAAAACACAAAATTTCAAGATCTCCAGCCTTTCAAAATTTTAAGACTATAAATTTAAATTATGGACCTGGATACAAACATGACACATCTTCTCTTCCAATGAAAAGGATAAGGTCAAAAGTGCAAACACAAGGTAGAGACTGAAAGCTGCCTTCTACATTATGTGTAATAGAAGACTATCACAAAAAAAAAGTAAGCTTAAAATTTGAAATTTCCTGAGTGTCAGATGTTAGTGTTGCCTTCTGCCATGATCTATTCTGATATTTCTATCATTGCTGCTATTCCTGTTATTTTTTTCTAGGAGTCTTACAGTCACTATTCATATCATTCACTTCTAGAGTAGAGAAAGGTAGCTAATTAGACAGTGAGTGAGCAGCAGAATACCAGAATTCATTTTTTACTTGAAGTTTTTATATTCCAGTTTACTTGTGCAACTATCTGAACAGTGCATAGTTAGAAATTAAGTAGAGAAAATTAGTTTAAAAAGAAATGGAAGATTAAAGAAAAAAAAGAAGAAGAAATTAGGAAAAAAATAACCAACAAACCAACCAAAAAAACAAAACCACAAAAACTCCAGTGGTACTCTGCCGCATAAAAACAAAGGAGTTACTAGTGGAAAAATACCCAGTTTGACTCTGGTTATGCAGAAAAGACTATTTTCCTCATACATAGCCTAACATCAAAGGAGACATTAAAATCCTATCTTGATTAAGTTATCAATAATGACCAAAACTGAGGCTCTCACAAACTAAACACAGGGTACATTCTCCTGCGATGCACCAATTTTTCATTTCCCAAAGACAGAAGTCATTGAAGTATGCAGAACTCACTAAGGCTTACAAGGAAAGGTTGAGTTTTATGTATAGATTATCTGGGTATTTGGGGGGTTTAGCTCATTTTACACACTTCAGGGTCAATGAATAAAGAGGCTCTTGCAGCAGAAGAACTGCACTATTAATAACTTTGCTGGTGCAACAAAAAGTCTCAGAGGAACATTTCAGACATACTGAGTACAAGTGGTCAGCTATTTTAAAAGGATGTGGAAAACCAGCTGTTGTCTTTAGGTCCAGTCAAAGGACAGCAACATTTCAGATTCAAATGCAAAGTTCAGAAAGCATGGTGATTATTTGTTGGGACATGAAATCTCTTTAAAATGTAGCTCACTTTATAACCAACAGATTAATGAACCTTAAGAGACGAAAAAATTAACCCAGAAGCCATAGTTGCCAGAACCTGCAAATATGTAGGACTATGTATTGACAGTGCTGCTAGGGGAGATCTCACCAGCCTCTGTTACACCACCCAAGACAGCAAAGACAAACTAGTAGTAACAGGGAGCAGGCTACAGGAACCACTTCCTTTTCGTTAGAAAAATATACTGTTACTTGCAACTGAAGCACTTAGTCATGGGTTTAATTTACAATCGACTAGGTGTACCTAATCTGGAGCACTCTTATGATCTTTATTAGCCTCTCTAAAAGTATATGATTAATTACAATTTCCATTTGGCTGAGCAATCCTTCAAAAATAACTCTGAGAAATCAAGTGTTTGAGCACTGGGACTTGACACCTCCAGTCACAAGATCCTGAGTAAATCAGTAGATGTCTGAAGAAAGAGGAAGAATATGGTGTTGATTTTAAGTATTAGGATACAAGTGATGGACCCTTTTTTTTTCCTTAATGTCCTAGTTACAGTGGCCAGGACCAGTTTATCACTATGTGGGTGTAACCAAAACTGTGTATTCTACACCCTCTGTCAATTCTGTTAATAATGGATTGCTTGCAGCAGCTGCCCAGGGCACACCTGACCCCTCAGGCTACAAGCTGGGTGGCTGGGTTTTAGAAAACTCTGTTAGATAGGAAGAGTTCCTGTCTTTATACCAATGACTCAGCCACAATAATTCCCTTTCGGGGAGGCATTAGCACCTTCACACCCAGGGATATCCCATGACTCACAGAGTAAATCACCGATTGTGAAACTCCTCACTCTGGGGGAAGTACTGGACATTCCCATCTGAACCTGAGCATACATGATCTTGTGGTTTGGGGACTTCTGGTACCACTCATTGGATCCAGAAAAGGACCAGAACTGCAACAAGACTGCGACTGCCACTCTCAACCGGACTGTGACCATCATTCTCACCAACAGGTTTTCCTTTCCTTTTATTTTGGACTCAGGGGGACAATGTGGAGCTCAGCACAGGGACTAACGAACACCATTCTCTTTGTTCCCCAGGGTGCTAGGTTATACATCTGGGGTTTGTGGGTTAAAATCATTTTTTTATCTGTATCACTGTATTTATTGCAATCTTTTTATTAAATGGTAACTGATTTGTCATCTCTTTTGAGTTGAGTTGGATTACAGTCCAATGGCTATGGTAACCACATATATAAATTGTAATAAGCTTGATGACGACTTTATAAAGAGCTCCTATCAAGTGTTCACCTCCCTATCACTCCAGACCAAACCTCTTAAATTAGCTCACAATGTTTCTAGGTTTTCCTACAGACTGTCTCTTCTGTTAGAAATTACCTTATCTGAGAAATACAGCTATACCTTTCAATTACCACCTATAAAACATATTTATCTTTTAGGAAGCACATCCCAAGATTGTTTTTAAGTATAAATTCTGTAGACACATTCTTCGTATGTCATTCCTGAAGGCCTCATACATTTAGTAGACAGTCAGGGAAAGTTATTAAAACCTGCTTGTTCTACTGAATCATTAGATATTTTCAACAATTTCTACAGTCTTTTCATGATGTATTTTATAACAGATATGTTATGCTTTACATAACACATAACAGGTATCTTTACAGAACACAAAATAGTGTAAATAATTGCAATGTATGCATTCAGTGTGACACCAAAAAAAGTGACAGCAGCTTCTTCAAATTTGTTTTTATTTCTTAATATGACACTATACATCTGTCAATATGCTGCAAATACAACTGAAAATAGTGATCTATGGCTAAGAAGTATAAAGGAGGAAACAAATAATTGGTACACAGCTTAACTGCTAAAACCAGCTATCAGCTGATAACGATGTAAAACCCACTGGCTTTTAATTAAGTAAATACAGCTTTTCATTTTTTCTTATTCATTTACTGAATTGATATTTCAGGCCACAGAATGTTCAGTGTCAAATCTTATTGAATTGCTTCTTTCAAAGGAAGAGAATGTCTTAATTCATAATAATTAATCAAAACTTTGTTAGGATTAAGTGTTCTGTTGAAGGCTTTAGAAGTGAATTATGCAGATAACATAAAATGAATTTAAATCCTCAATACATGTCCTAGATAGTTAATTTCATTTTGACTTACTAAAGAACAGAGATAAATAATAAAAAGTTAGAGACTTATTCGTTAAATTGAAATGAATGAGCAATAAACCTGATTGTGTCATACACTAGAAATACACTGATGGGGAAATGATGAATTCTGCATTTATGCATCAGTTAAATGCACCATGGAGAGCCTCACAGGAAGGACAAGAACCTTATCATTGGAGCAATTAGTAAAGTCAATATATGCTTTATTCAAGGATTTACTTAAAGATCACTGACTACTATCAAAATAACAGTAGTCCCACTGTTGTTCTTCAGTGGACCTAATCAAAACATGGAAAGGTGTGAAATTAATGGATAAAAGTTTAACTGTGAGTTGTTTCTCTTGTTTGGACAAGACAAATTAGGTTCAAAGACAAAGGAGAGACATTTGATCAATTAGTTTGATCAAGCTTTAATTATGTTTGCAGCAAGGTAAAACTCAGATGATTTTCAGACTGAAAGATAGGAAGTCTCACTCAACAGAGAATTTAGGATCACTTAAAATGTCAAAAATTTTTAGCATCTTTTCAAAAAAGAAACCTCCGCTGTACCAATTTTCTCTTTCAACTTCTTTGCCTTCTCAAACTGGAGTTCAGCTCTTTTCCCTGAGTAGTATCAGGCACACAAGGAATTCCACCGGCTGAGCAAACCAAGGACCTACTTAAAATAAATGAATAATAATGAAACCTTTTAAAGAATCCATAGGAAATAAAACATCTTGAATTTTGACAGTGAGTCTCATGTTCTCACATACCTACTTGTTTAAGGACAGATCTTATTCAAAGCTGGGTTTTCACCTTGTGGGAACAGGATTTTATAACTTTTTTTAAAAAAAATATTATAGTATTCTCTGTGTGCCAGAGAATCAAATAATACGCAAAACACATATGAAAAGTATGATAAAATTTAATTTTTTGAGACAAGACACATGAAACTAAATAAGAAGCTGTAACAAAGAATATACTACTGCACTGAAGTTATACGCTTAATTCTGTTTGTAAATTAATTTAATTTCTAATTACTCTTAATTTTTGATATGCCGTTTCAGGTTTGTAGGGACTGGTTTTCAGAACCTGAAATTGCTGCACAGAAAATAGATCCATTGTATTTATTCCAGCGGTGCTTCAGCAGTATTAGTTTTATTTAAGGCTATATTAATGTGATTTTTGTGTATGTGAGGAGTTCAATATTTGCAATACTGTTGCACAAGGAAACCTGTTAAAGTTATTTGTTTTGTTGCTCCTGTGCTAAATACTCAGATTCATTATTGCTTTTTAGGGTTTTTTGTTTGTTTTGGTTTTTTTCTTTTTTCTTTTTTTTTTTTTACCCCAAAAGGCAGGAAACTGCTGTTTTACAGATTCCATGCAAAGAATTTAGGTTATTCATTTGAAAAGAAGTAACTACAAGAAACTTTTACACACATCTCTGAAAATGTTGATGGCAAACATATGTGAAATTTAGAAACTGATTATATGCCTTTTGACTTATAAAAAGATTCCTGACAAAATGTTTTGGATTAAACCAGCAAATTTCATTCACACAGATACAAAAATCAATGTATAAAATTGAACTTGTTAAAAAAATATCCTTATCCTTACTACGTCAGCTTATTTTCATAGTTGCTCACATATCTGGGTCTGACTAAAAACATATTGTCATCTTATTTTTCTGTGTTCTTCCACCATCTCATCAATTAGTTATTTCACAATTTGTGACCTCTTCATAACTCTCAGTTTTAACTTCCAAAAATTCAGTTTGTTCATAAACATTATAACCATTTTCTGAAATTTAAACATTTTACAAGGCTTTGTTTCATTACCAGAAGTGCAATTATCTGAGAGCAACAATTGCTGGTTTGGCTGCATTCTCTGTCTGCTTGAGAGATCACTTCCTTACAAAGATATATGGTGAAACAGGTGCAAAAGGAGACATGAAAATTGTATGTGGATATATCACTAGAGAAGATGGATGGCATGATTCACATGTGCCTCCTGAAGATATTTTGAAACTTTCTGAAAATATGACAAAGAAAGAGAGAAGTGTTCTCTGGCTAAACAAATGACTGGTCCAGAAAAGTCTAGCACACACAATGTGAAATGCAGGAGTGCACCACCTTAACCAAGTTAAATTCAGTGTTTTGCCAAGTCTCTGAAGCTGATCTTGAAGGACATGATGCAAAAATCATTAAAAAACAAAAGTATCCACTGCCTGGCCCTCAACACCTGCTAATATTACCTACTGGCTGAGATGCTGAAGGTCATGCTCAGACCACATAAAATACAATTTAAAAATGTGAACAGAGAAAATTAAATTATTTGAGATAGATTATTATAAAGAGAAGGAGAAGCAAAAGGTGTGGGATGTGTGACAAAGTTTAAAATGTCTGATAAATACTGTTTTCCTAGTTTGATGCTAGGTACCAATGGCAAGAAACACCCAAATCCAGAAACCATACATATTTCTGAATTTCACATAATTCTTAAACCTGCCCTTTGCTGCTGAAAACACTGGGCTGTCCTTACCAGACATACCCAACCTGGATACTTTGTCTTCCTGTATTAAATCACATAAATATTGTTTTTGTTTTTCATAGAACCATGGAATGATTTAAGTTGGAAAAAACCCTTTAAAACTGAGTCCAACCCTTATCAAGATTTTCTATTCATTTTTTTCACAAAGCAAAATAATCCCCATCATTCAGCAAACCAGTAATGGGAATACAAGTCCTGTGGATTGTGTTTAACCAAGCTACAAAGGGCAGAATGGAAGGACTGGATCACATCTTGACTCACGTTCACACTTTATTAAATCACAATTTAACTCAATCGTAGCCAGAGTTTAAACTTTGGAGAGGAACACACACCAGTGCACTTTTCTAGCACATCTGTTAGGTATTTCCCATATTCCTTTTAAAAACAACTGCACACAAACCTGTGAAATGCCACTGCAATTCAACCAGCATTCTGGCTGATGACAAAGGTCAGAAGCATTAGAGAAAATGAAAAGTTTTTTTCAACTTATTTCAACGAAGTATACAGATGACTTTCAGGAGAAAAGCATACTCCCTCCATTATCTTCTGAATTAATCTGAATACCAACAAGTACCCAAAAGGCCTTTTTTATTGCATGAATGTAAAACTCCGGGAGAAAAGTGAATCATTTGTAGCAGCAAGACATCAGCTGTCTTGTTACCTAAAACAGTTAATTTTAGAGCAAGCAGCAGCTACTTTGCTCAGACTTTATTTGATTTGGGTTTGAGAAAGTTTCAGGGGATTTACTGCTTTAGTACCTGTTTGTCCCTCTTTAATGAGTGGAAGATTATGGGGTTTAAAAGGAGATAATAATTCAGGAAAGCTGTAAGTTCTCTTACAAAGACTTTAATCAGGCGCATGACATTTCTTTTTGAACAAAAACAGCTTCTTAATATCTTTCTCCTGTAAGGAACTCACTCCACAAATTTAGATTGATTTTTGACTAATGCCCTAATCCTCCTAACCAATTTTTGCTTACTTGCACAGTCTGTTATTGATAGAAGTTTCAAAATGAGAAAAGAGTACACATTCTAAGCAGGTGGAAAGAAGAGAAACACTTTTCAGATATAGTCACTCTGCCATCAAAAAGAGAAATGCAACACTATATGTGAATAATATTAGTCTCAGACCTATGTTAGGTAATGGCTCTACCTTAGAAATAAGAGCATGGACTTTATCAACTAGGTCTGCTGCTCAGGATTGCAAGGGAATTTATACAGCTCGCTCTGACACAAATTTCCAGGGTTTTACTATGATTGGTATCTGAACTAGTAGGATTAAAACTTGTTCAGGAATGTCTCTGCTGCAGTACCTACAGTTGAAGAAGCTCCGTCATGTTCTTTCTAACTGCATGCTAAAATCTTTCTTCATAAAGCTACAGAAATGACCCAGATTGCACTCCACACATGCGAACCACCCCAAAAAGCCCCCACAAAAAAACAAACTCAAACAAACCATAGTGAAACTACAATTAAATAAATATTGGAATGCAAAGTAAACAGTGAGAGGACAAAGCTGTTCTCTTAACTGTCTCTCAGAAGAAAACTGAGGAACAGATGACTATTTGAATAAAACTCCTTTCCAAATCAAATTTCTCTGATTCATCTCCAGGCATCATCTCAGTCTGAAAACCTAGGAAAAAATTATGGGCACTAGCCAGTCAGCTCATAGAAAGTAAGAGCCATGATGACTTTAAAGCACTTGTCTGTCTCTCTGACTATGGCATAAATCTTCTAAGACTTCTATAATCACCTGCAAGGTTAACTTGGGAACTATGAAATAAAGCACTTTTTTGAGGCAGATGCTCTTTACACATCAGATTTCAGTTCATTTAATTTACTTTAAACTTATCAGTCACAGTGACATTTCTGTACCCAAATCATGCTCTTTTTCTTCATCTACACTCTCATGCTTTCACTGTCATGTAGCTGTCCTCTTTCCAGGTCTCCCATTCCTGTAGTGCACTGCTGCACTGCCCTTTAGGACTGATGGCTTGCTTCTCTCTTCTGTCCCTTTCATCAGATTAAAGTACCTCTCTTTTGAAATACAATGCAAATGTAGTATTCATAGGTTAAATTTTACATGTAAAGGTTCTGAATCTGCACTGTAGCCAGGTAGGTGAGAAATAAAGAAAATATGGACCAGGATACCTGCAGGAAAATCCAGAAAAAATATTTATTTATTCAAAAAATAAAACAAAACAAAAAGTTCCCAAAAAAGGAATAATAAAACATTTGGTCCTCAAAATTCATTTTCACTAAAAAAGAAAAAAAATTACATTGGTGTGGATTTTGAACTATGTCACCACTGCCCTTAGCCTCTGAATTTTAATCAAAAGTTGAAAAATTGTAAATAAAAATAAGCATTATACCCAGGCTGTTTCCCAAACATTACTTAATTTTAAAAACATTAGCTTTCCAGGGTTGCAGCAGCATTTCTGGGAGTTTTGAGGGAGCTTGAAAAGACATTAAAAAATGTAGTTAGCTCCAGAATCACCTTCCTCTTTTCGGTCTGTTCATGTTTTGTCTTTTGTTATTTTCAATAGCAGCTTCTGGCTTTTACTGTGACAGTAAATTCATAATAGTGTATTCAAAAATATTATTTCAATGACTCCTGAGAGAAGCAGAGTAGGCAAAGTATGAACTTCTCCATTCCATTTATATCTCCTAAAGCCAGGATCCTACACTGGTGACTGTAAGCCAGTCTGTTGCCTCTGATATTTCCTAGGTATGTTTACAGCCAGATTAAAAACATCTTCTGGACCAGGCAGATTTATCCACAGTTCAGCCAAAGCTCTTAATCAGATTCAATTTCCTCTTGTCTTGGTCCCTTTAACTCTCTTGAAGTTTCAGCAATTCATCTCTGAAATAACGTCTCATTCCCAGTTTCTAAACCTTTAGATCCATTTCTACAGCAAATATAAAAGATTTCTGTACCTTCAAATGTCTCAGGTCCATATAAACTTTGTTCCATATGTAGCCCCAATCAACATCAGATGGCAGATAACTTTCTGTCCTCCTTCCTTCTTTTATGTCAATGATGAGACAATAATGTCCCAGTCTTCTTTCATCTATTGCCTCTGGTTTGAATCTTTCACTTCAAATGATTTTCTCCACCTGGCATTCCAAATCCTACCTAAAAATTCATTTCTTCTACTACTGCTTCAGTTCCACAGTCACAAATGTAAGCTGACCATGTTCAAGTTTATTATTTGCTCTCATTCCATTCAATTTTTCTACGTGTATCATCACCTGATTTTACTTCCCCCAGTAAAAGTCTTTTCCCAGTGTCAGAGTGGAAGATATAGTCTATATTTGATTTCATTTGTAATGATACTAAACTGTGTACAAAGAAACTGAAAGCTTAACTTTAGGTAAGAGAAACAGATATTATTCTGTGTAGTAAAGCAAAAAAATGTGATTATTGAGTTCTTACAGTTTAATTGGAACTATCGTGACAATTGACACTCCTCAAAGTTTTAGCTCTTAAGGGTAGTTGACTATTTTTTTTTTCAGATGGATTTTTACAAGGAACTCAGATAAATCTTGTTTAGACAGCTCAAAGCCAACAATATCTAACCTTTATACACATCAAAAATATCTTGGAAACATGACCAGAGTGAAGTTGAAAGGCTTAGCAAGCAAAAAAGCAGATAAAAAAAAAAAAAGAAGTGAAATTATTTAAAGGTATTTTTAGTTATGCTGATAATTTTGGTTGTGTGACTCATACCCTGAGAAACCTTTGAGGTGATAATAATCAGACAGGCATGATTCAAGAAGTCAGACACAACAAATCCGTTCACTGAAAATCCCAAACTGCATGCACACACATCTGCAGCCTACAGCAGCAGAATCATACACACTCTAGATCCTGAAAAAGGGAGACAAGTCCCACCTCCTGGCCCTACTGCTCTTTTACGTGTTCCCAGGTGACCCCACAGAGGCTGACATCCATCAGTGGCCCTGCTCACAGAGCCACTGGCCCCACCAGCACTCACCACCGGACGGTGCACATCCCAGAACGCTCGCTCCTGGCTGTCGAGTATCTTCCTCTCTATCTTATCTCTCTTCTTGTCAACTCTGTCAAAGTCATAGGATGTTTAAAAGAAACAGTGTTGATGACAACAGTTTTAAACATAACAAGTATCCACTCCCTTTTCCCTTCAAAAGGCATACAAAATGGGAACTCATCTCCAAAGGAACTTACTTTGCTTGTGCTTCAGCTTGCATAAAAATAAACTCCCATTTCCGAGCAAATGCTCGCTGTAGCCTGGCCAAACTCTCCTGAAAATACAGCATCATTTTAGTAGGTTAGGTTACCAGTTTTTTACTCTTTAACAGCTCCTGGCTTACCTTTCCCTCCTCCCCCCCATCGAGGTGTAATACATGTCACGGTATTTGTGTCATTGTAAATGTACCTTACTTATCTGATACAAAGTTTTTGCTTGACATTAAATGAGATGGAATACTTTTGAATACCTTGACTACTTTAGTTTTGAAACTCTGATAAAAAGGGTGGACGCAACTTTCAGCAGAACATGGGATTCTGGAGCATTTTTATATAATGGGTGCTGACTGAGCAATTTTGAAATAATGCAAAGAAATATTCTTGTTCTGAAAGTACTTAATACTGAAAAATAACAGCAGTCATTTCCATACTGGATGATCCACATAATTCCCATCAGTCATCTATACAAATAGTTTCCATTGAACTATTTTGGCTGCCATATTTGGTAGTATAAGAATCTTCCAAACCTCCACAGCTACTCTGATTTAAAAAAATGCAGACTACAGTTCTTCACTACTGTAATCCTAGCAAAATTCTTTCCTCCACTGATGTTGGAACATTTTCACTGTCTGTAGCAGAGCTTTGCCAATCTCCCTCCAGCTTAAATGGCAGCAGTATTCAGTCTGTAACATGGAGAAGGCTGAGATGATTCTCTCTATCCAAAAAGACCCTAGTTACTTTAGTGCACTGCTTTTACTGAGACTAAATTAAAATTGACTGCAAACTTCCCAACAAAAAATGTGTTGTTTCTACAGTACTGTGGATTGCAAATGTATCTCTATGCCATCCTTACTGAAAATAAAACTGCAGAGAGTAAAGAGGAGACTTTCCAGAGATCCTGTCAATACCATTACAGTCTCTCATGGATCGTATATTGAAGGGGAATTTTCTAAGGCATGTAGGTACAAAATCATGCATATGCTACAGTGCAGTACACTGAAGAGCAAGCCTGTGCCAGAAGAAGCAATAGAGTGTGTCAGCATGGTGCTCTGGCTGGAATATTTGGTACGTTGGGAGGCCTGGCTGATTATCCTGCCACTGAGTCACAGCAGCACAGCTGGACAGCTTTCAGCACTGAGCCAGGGCTGGTTGCGCATTTTACGTAGACATTCTCATGAAAAATTCAGGAACTTTTGCAGGGATAGAGATGGAATTCAAGACATCTCTGTCCTTATTGAATGCCATCCTCATCAGCTAATCAAACTCCCTCTTTTTCAGGCTGTTCCTGGCCCCAATTATCTTACCTTGCCTGAGGCACAGCACAACTGTCAGGGAGTGGGAAGTGCTTCTAGTCTGGCCCTCTTCTGCCTCTCATCTAGCTGGTGGGAAAAGGCTCAAGTGCCAGTATCACTTTAAAGAATAAGATTCATATTTCTACATCTATCAAGTGTTTTCGGAACTGTTTTCAGAGATCTTTCATTCAAACCTTAAATGTAGAGAATGATTGCTTTCGAACACTCATGGTGTATCTGGGATTTGTGAACAGTTATTTTTGATCCTGGCATGGTGATCTGACCAGAGTAATATTGGAGATGGACCAAAATCTCAGCTTTTGCCCAGTTAGCCTTCACTACTGAGTCTCAAACACCATTTACAACTACTGAGCACTTTGAGACCCTCATGTTGGAAAATGAGGATAACTAATAAATTTCCACACATAATGCCTGTAGTTCTCACACTTAATATTATTTCATAGGCTCATTAGGCCCTGAAGAGAAATTTACTTTTTACCAGGTACTTACAGCTTCATAGTCTGCTAGCTCTAGTCTTGCTTTGTTTTGCATTGTCCGCTTGCAGAGGTAAACAGCTGGAACAGAATAAAATAACAGAGAATTTGCTACTATCTCACAAACACAGCAGATCAGAAGTCTAAAGGCTTCATGTCTGTTTTACTGCTAGCTTTTTTTTTTTTGCTTTGATTTCTCCTTCTACTTGAAAAAGCCTTAAATATGGGATCAATGCTACAAGGATTCTAACTGAAATGATAGATCAGATACAGAGGTTCATTAAATAATAATAAAATCTATTTTATGCAACAGACATCATATGCAAAATGCATGAGATACTTGAGGTCAGGTTTTTTTACTGGCCAGGGAACTAGCATATTAAGGAAAATAGCAAAAACATTTTTCAAACTGTGTATGTGTAAATCATAATGCGTAAGAGTTTTACCAGGAGCTGCTGCTCTATAAGTCAAACAGGTTTTTAAGAACATGAATACATGGTTTTATTTGTTTTTACTCTATATTTAGAAATCACAAACTTTCAACCTAAGAAGATTTAAGCTAAAAAATAATTCCAGATAAAATTCATGTCTTATACAGATTAGTCTGCTATAAACAATATTTAAACAAAAAATAATGAGACTGAGAAATGAAAAAAAGGAATGTCATCTATTAGCTATGAGAAAAAAAAATATTCTTTCATTTATTTTATAAATCCAAAAATCCTTCAGCAGACTTGTTCTCCTCCACTTGATTCAGACAGAGCAGACTCTTTGCTAATACAATACTGACATACATTTCTAATAGACTTTATTTAGCAACAAATACTTCACAACAACTCCAAATATTTTCCAGCTTCCCCCACCAGTAAGAGGATGAGTGCAGCACAATTCCTTGTTGTGCAATATCTACCCACTACGTTATTTCAGAGCATCTTCTCATGTGTGAGATTGAGGAATCTTTTATCATTGTAGGTAAGAAAACCTTAACTTATCTATTGTCTACAATCAGCAGAAAAGAGCCCAGATTTACTGGTGTGATTAGGAATGCTCCTGCTTCCTGACTGCCAGCTTGTCCCCAACAGGAGCAAAGAGAATTAACTTCACTTAAGAATCTAACTCTTGCAATGACAAGGAAGAAGAAAGTGCTCATTTTAGGTATAGCTTTGATTATTAAGATAGTAAAACTAATTATAATTTACAAGTCCTTGGAAATATTTATTTCTGACAAGTTATTTGCAAATGCATACAAACCCCTGCAAGTGAATGTTCTTTTAACTGAATTGATTACAAGAACTTCTAAGAACTCCAGCCGCAGTTACAGGTGTTATTTGATTTAAAACAAAGTTACATTTTAATGCAATTTTTGTCTCTTTTTTTTCTTCCTCTTTTTGTGTGTGCGTTATTTGTTCTATTTTCTTTCATAATATTTGACTTTCTATTCTTGTAAGACACCATGGTCTCTTTCTCTATTCCCTTCATTCCCATATGCCCCCTGGTTTCAAAGCAGTTTCCTTGTCTGCAAAATCTACAAAAAAATTAATGTCACACACAAAGTACAGAAGCCAGTTTCTATAGGTTTAGTTTCCATGTGATTTAGTATTAGTATACACTTACACTAATGCATCAGCATGCATGCTGAAATGTCATAGAAAGACTAGGGGATGAATTTTGGACCTTTTGTACCTAGGCTGCATTCACAATCAGTACAGCAGTAACAGATACTCAGGACAGATGGTCTTCGCCATTTAGCTTCTTTTACAATTAAGTGTTTTCCTCTGTTCCTTCAAAATTGGTTATTTCATTCAACAAGAAAAAAAAATCTCTAAACCCCTTGAAAATATTAGCAATAAAATACATACTTAATATAAATGTGTAGACACTTCTGAGAATTCCAGGGGTCAGATTTTGTTTAGACCAACCAGTCTTATACCACCTGAGCAGAAATAAAAAAAGCTCCCTGTTCCTCCCTTGATTGAGCCCCTGTAAACCACATTCTCACAGTCCTAGTACAGGCACTTTTAGTTAGTACTTCCTTGATGCCCAATGCAGGCAAATTTGGAGATCAGTAATTCCTGCTACCTTCAAAAAAATGGTTGCTGCAGAAGTGGCTGACTGGCCATCTTTCTGTCAGGATATGTTTTAACAAAAAAGCATCTCCAGGTAACAGATTTCAACACTGGCAAAACAATCACCAGGTCACCAGGAGCAGCAGAGATGAATTAGCTTGCCACACTATTCATTTGACTACGATGTCTAAGAGAACACTTGCCTTCTCTGTGTAACTCTACTGCAGTATTTTCTCCACAGGGTTATTTTAATGAGCCTCTTTGCTCCAAATCATTAGCAAATAGTCCATATAAGAATGTTTGGTTTTCATTATAGCATAATTTAGCCAGGATTCAAAAAATTATATTCATCCCTCAGACCTATTTTTTTAATCTGAAATATAAAGATCCCCTCCCATTCAGGATCCTAAAGGTTATAACACCTGTGGCTTGGATTCTTTATGGCAGAAATGTTTCTATGTGTCACCATGGATAAGGCAGAACGTGCCCAAGGAAGATTTAGTGTTGTGGGTAGTACACAAATCCACTAGTGTAGAAGAAAATAGTGCTGAAGGAGATTCCTAGTCTGACTCAATTTACTGCCATTGCTACATGCTATATCCTTATGAAAGTACATGTTTGAGGCTTTATTTAGGAGCTAATTGTAGTAACATGAGAAGCTGGCAGCAGGTGAGGAATTTGAGTTCCCCAGTTTGCACTGTCCTTATCATAGTCTTCAGCTTATCTGTAAAAAATTCACTAGCATTTTGGAAAGTAAGAATAATAAGAAAACCACCCTCCTTTTCAGCCAGCCCATTTGAAGACAGAGTAATGAGGGCTTGTTCATCTAATTTTAGGGCAATGAGGTTTGAAATATGGATACTCCCATCTTTCACTCCTCTACCGCTCCAAATCATGTGTGAAGTAACTGTACGTGTCCAACAGCCTGACTTTGAGGATGTCAGGCAGTGTCCCTCTCAAAGCAGAGTCAGGAACCCACAGAATTTCAGCGAATGTTAGTGTGTGCTTTTCTACCTCATGTGTTGATAGTGCCTTTACAGCTTCATACAGAAGTACAATATGCAGGAAGGGTCTCCAACTAAAAGCTCCTCTATTTCCATATCTAGTTCTTTATTTATCTGTCCCTGCAAAGGTCCTGGTCAGGGCCCTGAGCAATGAGCTGTAATTGCCCCGAGCAGCCCATCCAAGGGCTCCTGCACCCAGGAACTGTGTTTAAGCCCAGCTCCTTTCCCTGGCACAAGGCTTGAGCTATGCTATAGGTACATCTCTGACTAGCCCTGTAACTTACCAATGCTGCCTCAGCTTCCTACCTTGAACTTGGACCTTCCTGGTCAGTTGAGACTGTCAGTAAGGATCTTGCTCCTGCCTACACTGTTACCAATCTCAGTTCTTGCTTACTTTCCTTTGCAGAGCTTCCTGCTCTTTCTGCTTCCTGAAAAGGGTGCTGAAAAACACTTACCATGGCGATGAATGATATGCAAGGAACAGGGTCTGATTAATAACCTCAATTTGCTAAATATGGACTACCATACACACTCTTATTTTTAGAGCCAGTGTATTCTGATGGATTTTGCAATCAACATAATTACCTCTACTGAAGTGAATTATATATTAGATGCTATAGCTTGTGCTTCAGAAGTGAGTGATTACCATGAGAAAACAGATTTGCCAATAATTTTAAAGGCCATATTAATATGTAATATTTCATAATGAAAGATGGTCAGTCATGTTTATAAAAGGGTATTTGAACAACAAATCAGTAGTAAAACACACTTCAGTAGCTGTGCTGTACATACAGACTAGCTCTTGAAAATTCTGCTCAGGCATTCACAAAACGTGGGCAATGTGTGAGTTTTGAGTGAGATGGCTAAGTGTTTTAGAGAGTTGCTTGAAGAGGGTACCTGTGTTTCCCTCTTGCAAGTTTTTAAATAGTTACACCCCCCAAAAAAACCATTTTCGTGGTTAGCTACCTTTGTTTCCTATTCTTAACTGTTCACTACCACATGAAATCTCCTAAAAACCTTCTATAGATTTTTTTCTTTAAATAAGAGCATAGATATTATGACAGGTTTCATTCTAGACTCAAGGAACTGGGTGGAACACATATTATTTTACTCATGTTTACTGAAAAAACCCCAGAACTTTCACCCAAAACATACACTGTGGAATTTTATCTTGTTCCTAAATGGGCTAAATCTTCCCTCTCACCACAGCAGAAGAAAAGCCACAGCTAAATTCCATGGACATACAACTGGGCCTCTGCAGACCACAGATTATGCCACCTACACACCCATCACCATGTACACAAACTTCAACTCCTTACATAATTGTTCCAGTGCCAGTGGTGTTACAGCTTGATGCACCCCAGATGGTGGGCGTGCTTTCAGTGAACACTCATTATCTCCACTAAGGCCAGATTACTTTTATATACTCTCTGTGAGGCAAAATTCTGATTTCAGAGTCAGTATGTATAGCCTTAGCCCATATCTAAAGAGCAAAGAAAACAGAAAGCACTGCAAGGTCTGATTTTCAAAATGCACTGTGGGCAGACAGTTCTCTCTGCATATGCAAGTGCCTGCATCACACTGAGAATTATGGGACAATCAGCATAAAACTTGACTGTAGGATGTAAAGCATGAAATTAACTGTCTTCTTTAAACACTGGAATTTCTTGGGCTGTTTATGCCATCTTTAAGTTGCCTCTGCTTTTTCTCAATAGCAAAAAAAATTTGCTCTTTTCAACCGCTATTGAGTTTAATTTAGTCTTAAAAAAATCTATGAGAATTCTGAGGTGGACAAATGGGTCACCAATCAGCCTCATGTATCTATAAAAGAACTACACTCTTTAGTTAATGTTAATAACATTAAGTTAGAAGGAAAATCATGATGGCTTATGTGCACTACATTGCCAAATGGTCAAACTCACAACTTCTGAAACACTCCTCCTTACCTCTACTTTTTATTCTTTGACCGTACTTTTTCCTATAAGACTTAAGGAAAGAAATTTGATTATAGATGTACGTGAGCAGGGGGCTTTCTTACATAAACCAAGAGCAAGAAAGACACCCAATTTCACAGCATCAAAGAGCTCAAGAATTAGAAAAAGGCAAATTCATCTTCAACACAAAGAAGTTCCCAGATGATGACGGCCTGAGAAAATCCAGCAGTGAGACAGACAGTTATGGAAGACAGGTCATCCAAGCTACATGAACTATAGGGTCAGATAAAGAATATCCAGCTGTCAAATATAATTTAGGATGGCATCCATTGAATTATTTCCTGCTTCTTGGTATTATCATAATGCTTTCAATTTGCCATTATAGTTATAATTTTAAGGAGTCAGAAATCCTACAGCTCCAGGGACACTGAGGGGCGGAGGAAAGGCATGTGAATTAGAGCATAGCAGTGTGCTAACATTGCTGTCTCCACACCCTTGTAATCTGGGTCACTCATGGTGACGAGGACCTCAGCCTCAGCACCAAGACTCTATTAAGGTTACAGTTCAAAGAGCCACAGAGCCTACTGCTCCAGGGACACTGGTGCTGGAGAAGACATGCCACGGTGATCATGGCAAGACACCAACATTAATTCCTCCACACCTTTCTCATCTGGGTCACTCATGGTGATGGGATGAGGGAAAGCCATGTGAGGAGGAGCTGAGGTCACTTGGCTTTTCAACCTAGAATATAGGAGAATGAGCAGAGATGTCATTGCAGTCCACCACTTCCTCATGTTGGGAAGCAGAAGGGCAGGCAGTGATCTCTTCTCTCTGGCGACCTGAGAGAACGTCCTGAAGTTGTGTCAGGGGAGAGCTAGAATCATAGAATCAACTGGGTTGGAAGAGACCTCCGAAATCATCAAGTCCAATCCTCAATCCAACCCCACTGTGATTACTAAATCATAGCACTAAGTACCACATCCAGACTCATCTTAAAAACCTCCAGGGACAGAGAATCCACCACCTCTCTGTGCAGGCCATTCCAATGCCTTATTACTCTCTCCGGAAAGAATTTCTGTCTAATATCCAATCTAAACCTTTCCTGGCAGAGCTTAAGCCTGTGCCTTCTTGTTCTACTGCTGGTTTCCTAAGAGAAGAGACCAACCCTCACCTGGCTACAACATCCTTTCAGATAGCTGTAAAGAGTGATAAGGTCTCCTCTGAGCCTCCTCTTCTCCAGGCTGAACAACCCCAGCTCCCTCAGCCTCTCCCCATAGGACTTGTGCTCAAGTCCCTTCACCAGCCTTATTGCTTTTCTCTGGATCCGCTCCAGCCCCTCAATATCTTTCCTGAACTGAGGGGCCCAGAACTGAACACAATACTCAAGGTGTGGCCTCACCAATGCAGAGTACAGGGGAAGGATCACTTCTCTTGTCCTGCTGGCCACACTATTCTTGATACAGGACAGGATCCCATTGGCCTTCTTGGCCACTTGGGCACATTGCTGGCTCATGTTCAGCCTCCTGTCAATCCAAACCCCCAGGTGCCTTTCTGCCTGGCTGCTCTCCAGCCACTCTGTGCCCAGCCTGTAGTGCTGCATGGGGTTTTTGTGGCCAAAGTGCAGGACCCGGCACTTGGCCTTGTTGAACTTCATCCTGCTGGAATCAGCCCATCTCTCCAGCCTGTCCAGGTCCCTCTGCAGAGCCCTCCTGCCTTTCAGCAGGTCGACACGCCCTCCCAGCTTGGTGTTGTCTGCAAGTTTGCTGATGATGGTCTCAATCCCCTCATCTAAATCATCAATAAAGATGTTGAACAAAACTGAGTCCAACACTGATCTCTGGGGGACTGCACTGGTGACCAGCTGGATGCAGCCCCATTCACCAGCACTCTCTGGGCCCAGCCAGCCAGCCAGCTCTTAACCCAGAGGAGAGTACTCCTGTCCAAGCTGTGGGCTGCCAGCTTCTTCAGGAGCATGTTATGGGAGACAGTGTCAAAGGATTATGTTGGATATTAGGAACAGGTTCTTCACCAGAGGCTGGTTGGGCACTGAAACAGGCTCCCTGGGGAAGTGGTTACAGCACCAAGCCTGACAGAGTTCAAGCAGCATTTGGACAGGCACATGGTGTCATTCTTGCAGGTGGTCCTGTGTAGGACCTCAATAATGCCTGTGGTTCCCTTCAAACTCAGGATATGATACCTATTTAGTTTACTCAGCATGGTAATTTGAGAGCAATTCTGAAAATTCCAAGTTATGTTTATGAACCTCAGAATTCTGATAAGAGATGTTATTTTTATTTATAGGGGACCTAGATGTAGGTTGTCAATGCTTTTAGCCTAATGCTGCATAAACATGTATTGGGTCAGTTAATTTTTTATATGTATCCATAAGAATTCATTGGCCAGACATATTTTCCGTGCTCCACATATTATAAAGAAAAATTCAGGTAAGCACAAAACTCTAAAGTTGTGGGATAACAGGAAAGCATTTTCAGGAAATGCCTCCTGGTTACTGAGGCCTCGCTGCAGTAGTTTGTCAATGTCAGAATTAGCAAGAATCAGAACAAAATTCAGGACATGCTTGATGAAGTGAGATTTTCAATTCATCACTTAAATGGCAGAGATAGCTCCTAATGAGTGATTTATGTATCTCTGCAGAGAAGCAGAATCGCGTGTGAATTCCCAGTGGGAAAAAGTACCAGAGGTCACCTCTTCCATCTTTTTGCTAATGCAAGTATCTTTCCTAAAACTCATTTGATTCGGATCTGCCCAGATTACATTTTATGCATAATAAGCATTGGCACCAGCCACATATTTCTTGAGTGACTGTTCTTGTTAGACTGCACTCCTTACTTAGTCCAGCCACCAAGATCTTGGTCAATATATTCTGTATATGGAGGTTTTCAAAGCAAAGTCACTCATGTAAGGAATTAAAATCTAGTCTTAGCAACAATTTAGGACATTACTTGAGATGGGTGGAAAGAGTCTGTTTCTTACCTCACCTAGAAATCCAGAAAATTTTGAGACACAGGTCCTTAAAGGAGGGATCTCTAGTAAGGACCTAAGAGAACTGCTTGCAGGAGTCATTACTGACATAATTTTTCTGACATTAGCTGTTGAAAAAGTAGGAACTGACCATCAAGATTCAAGATTACAGAACTGCAGAGCTCTCCAGAAACTATTTACACTATCTTAGTAATTTCCTCCTTATTCGTATGGCATAAATTTTCACAAATAAATTTTTATTTGTATCTGGCAATTTATATCAAAAGTGCTGCTCTGCTACCATTTTCCCCCAAGCTATTGACTCATAGCTATGGGTTGATTTCCAGAGATGCTGAGCACATGCACTGTTCCATCAGAGTTCAGGTAAGCAATAGGACTCAATATTTCTCAAATACCAATCATGTACTAATAAGTTGTTGCAAGCATTTGGGCAAAAAAAATTATATATAATGCGTTCTCTGTACAGTTCTAGACAGTTACTCCATGATATAGGGTATAGCAAGACAGACGACAGCGAAAATTCCTGGATTAATTGAAAATCCACAGAGGGATTTGAAGCCAGGCATGTAAAATATGTCAGCAATAAACTATAAGGAGAAAATTACATGAAAATTTTCAACATTTGAAAAATATAATATATGCTTGAAGTTACTTTTTGTGCACTTTATACCTTTTAGCATGACTGCAAGTTTGGGAGAGAAGAGGGAGATGAGGCAGGTGTGATGGCTCACGTTTAGAACAGAGCAGCAGAGGTTGAACACAGAGAGAACTCTGTCAGATTACTTTTAAGCAATAAGAAGGCATCATTAGGAAGGAAGCTTTGTTTGGAATGACTTGGTAGCTGATTATCGAGTAACTTTAATAAGGAAAGAATGGTGCTTTCATAAAAATTAGACAATAGCTTTGACATAGCAAAAGTAAATGGCTTCCTTATCTTATTGGTGCCCAGGCTGGATAACAGTCATGGCTGTCTAAAGAACTGCAGCATGTATCAAACAGGTATTTAACACTTTTACAGGGAGAAATTAATTAAGACTTCTCCCACTTTATCCCCTGTGATTGCTCTAATTGCCTAGAAGAGTGCCTTTATAGTACGTGACTTTACCTGGAAGGCTACTAAAAATATGTTACGTTTTCAGAAATTGTCCTTCCTCACAGCAGAAGAATTTAAGAATTTCCTTTGAATATATAGAAAAATAGTCTCATTTAGTATCCTATAAAGGTCACATAGTCATATGATCTTGAAGTCATGTTGCATTATCAGTTATTTACAGTGTTCTCCATAACTCATCTAGATTCTGCAGTACTCCTCCATTTTCAAGTCATTTGGGAGAAATGCCCACCAATGAAATGACAAGGCTCAAACATGCTGTTGCAAATACATAGGTGCCTCCTTAAGACTGTGGCACTTTGTAAATTTTACTCCTCCTCTCCTTCGAACATGCTTCTTTTCTTTTAAATCAGCAGTTAACTGTAAGAAAAGGTCTGTATGTCACAGATACTTTTGAGCCTAACTATCAACAAAAGAAAATGAGCAAAAATTACCAATTCTTCTTATTGTATACATTTGAAATTCTTGTAAGTCTCTTTACATTATCACAACTATGTTAAATTGTTTCCTTAGGCTGGAGCCTAAGGAATTAAAAAAAAAAAAACACAAACAAACCAACCCCCAAACCTCCAAAATAAATGCTATTTTGTTGTGAATGGAAATTCTCCCTAACCTTTCATAATTTTTACATATTCAGGAAAAATATAATAGCAGTAAGGGACTGAATTCCTCAAATTTGCGACAGCTGTGAAAGTAACTAAACCACCAAGAGAACCTGACAAGTCCCATGAGAACTGAGGCCAAATTCACTTGGAATAACAATTTCATGTGTGGCATTATATTCTCCCTTTCCGGGATGCAATTGTCTTAACAAGTCTCCATATTTATTTAATTCTTAATGACATGATCTGTTTATAATATGTCAGAAAAAAAACCCCTGCCAATTACAAAATTACATCCGTAAGAAAAGAGAAGCTACTTACAGGTAGGTCACATGCTCAGCCATTAGCTGTGTTCATTTCAAGAGTGAGTTTTTCCTGAATTGAGATCCAATTCTATTTCTTACAAAACCAAATCGTAATTCAGCAACATGACTTAACTCATAGGAAGAACAAAGTGATTTGAAATACACTCACCTTAATAACTGTTATCATGGAGGTTTTTAAACTGAGATGGGACGTGGCACTGAGTGCCATGATCTAGTAAATGAACTGGAGTTGGACCAAGGGTTGGACTTGATGATCTCGGAGGTCTTTTCCTACCCAATTGATTCCATGATTCTATGATTATTATTAATTATTTTCACTAATAAAACTCCACTGAAATCAATGGGATTCTACACAGAACAGCATGTCCTGCCTGGATATATGGAATTAAAATGGGTTTCTTCAGCTGATGAAACCTCAGAACCTGCCTTTGTAAAAATTATTTGCAATTTGTGGCATCTCTCGACAGCTCTTAAAGCATGATTTTCAAGAAAAAGGAGGGAGAATTTTCAGCCCCTTATGAAAATTAGCCATTTCATAGTAACCTCACAATGATCATAGTCAATACTTTGAAAGTTACTATCAAAAGGCTACTTTGATTCCATTTTGACATAAAGTAAATTAATCCAAGCCCTCTTTTTGCCACAAAGACATAGCACTGCACTACAGATTTATTATGAGAGTGCATCTGCAGTTTTTTGACATTTTGGAAGATTCTGTTCTCATGTCTTTTTTATTCATATTTTCTTCAGATAAATATTTCTTTCAAGGAAAATTTTTGATATTACAAGCTCACACAGAACAAATTATATTTTAGAGAAACTATTAACATATTACACAAAGATGTAAAGATTATTTCTTTCTTAGTTAGCTCTGACAGCAAACTAAAACAGAGTATCTCAATCTCATTTAATTTCTTGTTTAAGATAAATTATTTTCCTGGCAGTATGCTACATTCTGGACAGTAGCCCAGCTGTGGGTGAATAATGATGAATAGTTGGGATTAAGTTTTAAATTAAAATAAAATTCTAGTGTGTTTTCAAAAGCATGTGAAATTTAGGTTAATACCAAAGAAAGTGGTTTGCTTTGTTAAAACCTTGATAAAGCGAGATTACAGAGAAAGTCTCCTTTTTGCTGGTATGAGAGACTTCTAATGTCTGCCACACTCATTAGTTTTAGAGCGTGCATTTTCAACGTTGTTCACGACAGGTTCATGAAACTGGGAGCACTGCACAGCACCACAATGCATGATAAGTATGAACTGCACTTGCATATCTTTAACAACATATATTCTATTTATTATATTTTTTAGGAAGTAATGATTACTGTGAAAATCTGTGGGTCCTCTCTGGTGTGTATTTGAGGCTTAATATTGTCAAATTGTTTCAAACATACTTTCAATTTATTTTGGTTTCTTAATATTATCTGATTTTCCTATAATCCTCTGAGCATCTCTGTGTACAAAGCAAATGCTAATTTCTGGGACTGGGAAGATGCTAATCTAATAAGAACACTACTGAAAAGTGTGTTTTCCTGCAAATGCTCCAGCATTATCCAGTTCCGGTGACACACATCCACCTCAGGTAGCTTTAGTGCAATGCTCTGGCCTGGTTGGGTGGGGAAGCTTCAGGTGTTTGTCTTACAGAATTGCACTTTTGGCTCCTGTCTCAGAAGGAGCAATGAGATGGCAGGGTTGGGACTTCCCCTTCTCCTCTCTGCAACAGAGCAGCTTAAATCCACTGGAACATATTTAAATGTCAAAAGCTCTCAAATGAGTACATTTACTGTTCAACAAAGGCACCTCCCCACATGATGAAGAATCTGATTCCAAGTTTAATTTTGTATTCCTGGCATGCAAAAACTGAACTGAACAAGATTTCTATTTACTGACTAGGGTACACAATTCATTGACCAATCCACTGATAAGCTGTGACTAGAAAGTTAGTGCCTACTACGTCAGATTAGAGAATATTAATAGAAACTTTCTCATCCTGATCTAGAGTTGAGGCCTGTTAAGCATATAACTATTTATTAAAATCCACCTGGTAATGTGACACATTACAGCTGAACAATTCAATGTCTCTTAAAATCTTAATAAATCACTTGCTGATCTTTAACATATTAGGAGAAAAGCAAATAACACAATCAAGGAAAGGAAAAAATATTGTAATACATGGTAAATCCAGCATTTCTTCTTCAGTGACTACGGTTTCCTCATATGGAGTGGCTAAGTATACAGGTGAGGTATGAACTGCTCCTTCTTGGTAGCTCTCAATAACTCTTTACTGGACATCTTCATATATCAGCATTTTGTCACTGTAAATAATTACATTTGCTGGAGCAAACAGAAGATGTAAATGGAAAGATAGGTTTTGATGAGTTTTGAGTTTTGGTTTTGCTTTTGGGGAGGGGATTTGCATCTTTTCTCCTCAAATTGACTCCAAAAATCTGACTTCATTAAATTTTTGATAAACTTTCCAAAAGGCAACAACACATTCACTTCAATATCAACAGTTCTTGCACCACCAGTATATGATATACAATTATGTTTAAAACATTGGGATGATTGAACAAGACAGACTTCAATGATGAGTTCATTCATATAATGCATCATTTCAAAAAGAAATAAGAAAGATTTCTACACTGACCATAATCTGTGTTTTCCGGCTCCCAACAATTTGATGGCCAAAAATAGGGTGTCTACAGACAAAAAAAAAACAAGATAAGGAACTCAAGTTAAACAATGCAAAGATTATACAGTCCTTGGATTGATACTGGTTTTCAGAATGAATTTATATTTTCAGTAGCTCTCTTATATTGTTGACAATTTTGAAGTAGGCATAAAAGCAGAAAATTACTTTGTACACTTGTTTATTACACTAGTGTCAGAATGACATTGAAGAAGAATAGCAAAGTGCTCTTTTTATTCTCAAAGTTAGGAGAACAAAACACACAAGGTTAGTTAGCAAGGTTGTCTTTTATATCTTTGCTAGAAACACGCCTCTCACATGTCCTGAAGAGTAAATTTTAGAAAGTGTAAAGACCAAAGATCCTTTGAGGTTCATTCAGTTTTTGATTTTGGAGTTTTCATTATTAGAAATTAATATTCAATAATCTATCCTAAGAATCATTTGTTCAAAAATGCCACTTGAAAACATCCAGTTTACACAAAGTTGCTAAAGTCTAATTTTTTTCTAATTGTTTACCAATTGTGATTTAAAATGTGATCTTTTTTAAGGGAAAGGAAATAAAAATACCAAAAATTATTTCAACTCTATGTTCATAAAAACTTATAAATGTATTGTTAAAATAATTCACTTCTACCAAAAGGAGAATATAAGACCATATAGGCATTTTTCAAACAATAACTTTGTTTTTAAAATAGTAAGTTTTTGTTAAAATGTAAATAATTATAGCCTTTTTTACATAGCACATAATTCCTGTATGGGCCATTCACCTAAGAGTTGGACTCCGTGATTCTTGTGGGTTCCTTCCAACTCAGAATATTTTGTGATTGATTGATTCTATGTACACACACATACATACAGATAGATACAGAGAATTATATAATATTTGAGCAGTTCAATCAAACTCATTAAACGTGTGGACTGGTTGGAGTGGTATTTAAAAACACAAGTGCTTCTTTAGGAAAACCTGCTTTACTTTCTGTTTCTCACTGTTTATTATCAAAGACCTCTAGCTGCAAAAATGGAAACCTCCTTGCTGCCACTTCACTCAAAATTGTTTTAGTGTTAAAGTGGAAACCAACAGGACTGAGGGTTGACACATTCACACCAACTGTCAAAATAAATACATATTGTGAAAAATCTCTCGCTATTGTAACATTGATCCATCAACTTTAATAGAAGCAATTTAGAACGTGCTGTTTAGCAAACAACAGCAATGGGCTAGAGGGTAAAAAAAGGAACTGTCTCAAGCTAACTTCAAAGGCGGAGATGTGTTTCTTGCAAATTGTTTCATACTTTGTAAGGGAACAACAATAAGTAATTCTCTGAAAAACCATTCCTTCACAATGCCACAAAAATCAAAGTGGCCGGTAAAAGCACCTTTAAGCACAAATGGAAGAGGAGGAACCCCGAAGAATAAATTGTACTCAGCAAATTCTGAAGTGAGAAGCAATAGAAGTAATTTAACAGTGAGAGTCATATAAAGTAAAAAGTCACCATCATTAAAATATACAGTTTACATACTCAGGGAGGGAGAACAGTCCTTCCTTAGAGGCATGAAGTGTATCTAAGGAGAGGATCACAAAGGAAAGCATGGCTACATCAATTTTTCTGCTTACAGTAACTTTAACCTCTGTTAAAGCTGAGCTCCTGAAAAAAGTATGAATTGAGGGTTACTAAAAACTGTATCTGCTCAGGCAGCACCTCAGCTGAAACTCTTCCAGTTGTGGATGTACTTGCTGCAACATCCATATTAAAGCTCCTCATAAATACTTAGGATTTCTCTTGACAAATTACATATACTGCCATCCCAGCTGAGATTAAAGAATAAATTCCATCTTCCGGTTTAGAGAAAATCACAAAATTGCTTTCACCATTCATTTTGCATCAGACTATGAGGAACCACTATATATTCATGACTACATGTTAATGATGTTAGAAGAGGACTCTGTTGTTTCATACATAATGGAAAGCTAGGCCTGGCCAGCTTACTGCTTTTAGTTTTCAGTTGAAATAACACATTTAACTTTTATTAGGACTTGCAGTTCTGTGGTGAAGGCAGTGCAGGCACTAAACAGAATATGGAAAAGAGGACATAGTCTTCAATGTTGTGAAATGTTGTCACTTCAGCTCGCTAGGAGGCAGAGGTGGCCAAGGCTTTTCTGAAGGATAAAAATGTGCATCCTAATGTCAAGACTTGCTTCTAAACAAAACAACTCAGTTCAGACCAAAGCCTAGAAATGTAAAAATGCACCGAGAACACTTTTTCCTTTCTGAATCTGAAAAAAACTTAAAGGGGAACAGACAAAATAGATTTTTTTTTCCAGTAGAGAATACATGACCAAGACTTTGCAGGTGTGAAGTGCTTGGAGGGAAAGTGACTGCAGGATGAGACTGGTATTCTTCAAAGACAAGCACGGCAGCGTTAGGGCCAGCAGGCTCAGAGAACAGGCACAGAAGGTCTCTTGGGAAAGTAAGCGAGGGACAAAGGGATGGGAGATGGCAGGTTTTGAAAGAGACTTTGAAATGTCTGAGTACCTCTTGAGAGAAAGTGCAGTGACAGGCCAGCGTAACCACACTGGCAATTTCCAATGAACTAGACATGGAGAAAGGGTCATGGAAAAAGCACAAAATAATGCTCCTGAGGATGAGTCCAAGCCTTCCTGTGCCAGCGAGATAAAGGCAGAAAAGTTAAAACAGAACATGAGTTTTAATTAGTGAAGCAGATGATAAGCCATAATAAAAGGTTTCAATAATGTATGATAAGGTAAGCCAAAAAGAAACCCCAGTAAATGGCAAACATTACAATATGAAAAAGGGGTTTGCTACTGAAGATAAATTCAGAAGATTATTAAATGCCTTCCTTGTTTGAGCTTCCAGAAGGAGGGAGAGACTGTGGTCAGATAAAGGTCTTTCTGCCCAGGGAATGCCATGCAGGCATAAGCTCTCTTTGCTGTTGCTCTCAACAGGGCATGCACAAGCTGCCTCTGAACTGCAGCCCTGACCCTGCCTGCCTGGTGCTCGGGTGCATTTAATGGCACTTGCTGGAAAGTACAGCTCATCAGCTCAGGCACTGCAACGTGGCCAGGGATGGCCTCCAGCCAGATGGCTCCCAGAGGGAACAAAGTTCAAATCTGCCTGCAATCAGCTCTGCGAAGATGCCCAAAATTAATTTGGACATGAAGATAAGACTACAGGGCAAAGTACAGGGGGAAAAAAACCAAACCAAACCAACCAAACAAACAAAAACTAAAACACAAACCAGGAAAGGAGAAATTTTTATGAGGTCAGACAGTTCAGGTTAGAAGGCTGATGAAATTCAGCACAGAATACTTAAGGATTTATTGTGTTTTCATGTGGGTAAACTGTGTTTATTTGCAAAAAAAGCCTCACCAAACTAAAGAATGACTCCTGGTTCATTGGTACTGTGATTTATATGTCTATGTACATGTTATGATGAAATTCTTGCTCACATAAGGCAGAGGAGCTTCAGAAGACTACAGCAAGGGGAAGAACTATTTTTTCCAGAAAAGGGGAAAAGCCGAAATTTTCTGTTTTAAAATCTTTCTAGATCTGCAGTCTAGATTGAACAATTTTAACACACTGTTTCTAATCTTTAAAAGCTGAAGGTTACCAATACTGGAATTTTTCAAAAACAGTGTAAAACCCCTACTCAATGACAAATAAACAGTAGATGCTATGTATTTTGACCAAGGCAAAGTTATACACTACTTTCTTACCAGCAAGTAAAGATTTATGGTATCAACATAAGATATGTGCTCAAAAGCAGCTACAGCTGCTGATAAAGTTGTACTCAAAGAGTAGATATCTATTATTCACTTTCAAAGCAGGAAATGGCATTGATGTGGGCAGAGACAAGAAAAATTCTCCCAAAACCATGCACAAAAGATAGGGATAAGGGACAAGATTTAAACAGAAACAAAGTTCAAATTATCAAGAAAAAAATCTTTTAAAAAACCTAGACACTGAAAAAAAGCATGATAAGAAAATCAGTTTCTGATTAAAGGATTTTGTCAGTGTTGTGATTGTAGAGAAAAAAGCATCAGCAATAAACTTGCATGTAGTTAACATGACTGATGTTATTCCAAATAAATATTTCACATTTTTTGCCTAATTTTTTGGTATTAATGGTCATAAATTTCTGGTCTTAATATGAGTTTTACTTTGTCCCTCCTTGCAGACCTAAAACAGTTCAATCACATAACCTGTGATCATAATTCATGTGGCGCTTCCACTTCACTTTCAAAAGTTTCCACACATTTTCACATCCCAGATATTTAACAATGCCTTAGAAGAATTTGTTAGCGAGATTATCCATGAAGAACTGTGGAGGATGACTTGCCTTGTTCAACATAGAAAGATTTGGAAGAACAGTCTGATGAGAAGACCCCTGGTGTTATAGACTGAGGTCAGAAATGAGAATAGGAGGCATGTGCAAAGAAGAAAGCTGCCTGTTCTCATCTGATCTATTAAAAAAGTCCCACAGCAATGCAGGGAGGCTCTGCTCCCATAAATTACCTTCTCTATAGCTGGACTATGCAAAAAAAGCTTGGTTTAACTATCGGTTACAAATCACATATGCCGAGTACACTGTAGGAGAATTATTACACCCACTGCAATATCATATATTCCCATAGCACAAATATTACACAATCTGTGGGCCTTGTTTCATGATCTAGAAGCCCATAAGTGGAGAATTTACTCAGGAAAGCTATGGATTTGGTATTACATGTGGTACCACACCACCATTTTCAAAAAGAAGCTTATGAAATATCAAGAGTTGTTGTTGGGTTTTGTGAAATATAGAAAAACTAAAGGAATCATACTAGAGAATTTTACTTTTCCTCAAAAGGAAATATGAAACAGTTCATCATGAAGGGGTATTAAACTGGGAACATTTGTCATTTTGCCATGACATCCCACTTACAGTTGAAGGAAGGTGGGTGGTAGAACGGTTTGGGGAAAGTCAAGTACTGTTTATCAGCCCAGGCAGGAATAAGGCTGCTAATTTTTATCAGCACACTTTTGAAGCACTTTGTCTAATTGCAGATGTAATTTGAATCAGCAGCCAGGACAAGTGAGGAGCTAGAGAAATAAGGCTTATCTAGCACTGCAGATATGATTGTGGAAACATTTAAGCCTTCAGAACAAAACAGGCTGTTACAAGGATCTTTATACCACTGACAGAAAACCGGGTTTGTAAACACAAACGCATATTGGCTCTCTTGCTTTATATATTAATATCATTAAGTAAACATAACCACAGAAATCCATAATCTTCTTGTTAATAAAGTCATATGAAACAAAATCCTGTAATATAGCACATATTCTGCAACAAACAAATTGGCAGCAGTGGCTGCTATGCATCGTAAGCAATCCTGTGATAAAACAAATAGATCTGCCTTGGCTCTACCACAAAATTAATCAATAATAATATCTGAGTTAATGAAACAGCCACTTGTAAAAATCAGTGTTGCCCATCAGCTTTTATGAAACATGATTAATTTCTATGCATTAAACTGTATTACCAAGGAGGGAAATCATTGACATCTTTCAGCTACCCCTTGCCGACAGTAATAAGAAAAGAGTTGTTGTCTCTGAAGCTGCCCTACTTCATGGAATTTTTTAAAATTCAATTACTTGTATGGGGAAGGAATATTCAAATCACTTATAAACCTTTGCATGTTAATGCTATTTTTCTCACAGGCACGAGTAAGCCTTTACAACCAGCAGAAATCAAGTCTTTGCTGAAAAGTAGTTCTGTATAATCTCAAATGCTTTGCATGATGGTTGGCAGAATTAATTCTGCTTTACAGTCATTGCAGTTGACACAAATGATCTCGTGATACAGGAAAGGGGTAAGATTGCTAGTCTAGCACTGTCAAACTCATAGAGATAGGATGCCAGCAAGTAGTGCTTCATGGTTAGCTCAAAATCATTAAACAAGAGGTGGATGAATTTGGAAACAAGATTTTGTCTCTGTGATTCCTGAAAAGTGGATGAGCATGGAAAGCAGTGTGGGGCAAAGTGTGTCTGAGCAAGGAGTTAAAAAAGAAAAAGGGCACTGATGAGGCAGGCAAAGACACATGGACTGGAAATCTTTTTCCCTCTGAAACCTAAACAGAGCCTGTATATGCTGAGCCTGAGCTGAAGAGACAATGAATTAGTCATTGCACCCGCAATTGCCAAGGAAAATCTGCCAGATGCTGAATAAGATAACCTGTTTCTTTCTTGTTTCTAAAATCTGGCTTCAAATAAAATCCTCCCCTCAAGGCACAGCAGATGATCCAGCAATGCTCTGGAGAGTGGTTGAAGAGCTGTGATGTTCAGCCAAAGACTCAGTATTAAGGATGGCCAGAGGCCCAGGACTGAGCCAAGAGGAAACTAGGCGGGTAAGGCTCATTCAAAGAGATGTAATTCCACCTGAGACTTGAAGAACCACAACACTTCACACTCTAAGCTATTTTGCAGCAAAGATATTTCAAGATCCTTCAAGTGATTGCTATGTAATTTTATCCAAAATTTAGGCATGGGAAAACAAAGCCAGAGAGGTTAAAAACATTTGTCAAGGAAGTGTTCCCAATGGTAGAAGAGGAGAAGACATCACAGTCCACACCTTCATGTTGCCAAGGTCCATGAGTTTTGCTGCTATCTTCACCAGACTCGTGCTTTCACAAAAAACTGTTCCCATTTTCACACTTTTCCTCAGCTATTTGTGCCTTTCATCTTAAAAGTTACAAAACAACAGCAACACCTAACCCTCATCTCTGAAAATTAATTTTTGTTAAATCATGAATTAATCCTATTTAAAAATGGGAGTGTGACTATTACTAGTCTCAAGTATCCAAGAAGTTTGTTTAAAGCCAAAAGACATCAGGAAGATTATATTTCACTATTAACATTGAGATACAGTCTGCATTTGGAACTTGCGGAGGAAATCAACATGTTTTTCCTGGGTTGCTGTTACAGAAGCTTACAAGTTAGGAGGGCAAGTTGGGCATTCCTCACCAGGAACAACATACGTGGACATGGATGAAAGGTCTCTGTGAGTAATTCCCAGCCCAGGGACAATCTGATTTCTAAGGTGCAGCTCACTTTTCTTATTTAGGCCCCTCATATCTATTTACTCTGAGATAGAAGAAGGTGGTTAGCAGGTATTCAGCTTCTTTGGTCCCAGGTTTAATTTACCAGGGAAAGGCAATGCAGTTGTTTCTGTTGTTTCTGTTTTTCCTTATTAAGACTAACGAAAAAATTCCTCTCTTAATAAGGCAATTAATATTTAGATACATGTTCTTAGAATTAAATTGATATCCCATAAACTAACCTAATTAACACCCAAGTAGATCAAAGAATGATAATTATTTTTTTCACATTATTTAGAAAAGCAGATGTAACTATACTCTTGCCTCCTGATGACAAGAATAATAACTGATAAAGTATAATTTTTGTCTGTAAAAGGGCATTTGTCCAAATGAAGACAATCTCCACTGCTTTTGTCTATTTCTGTACAACAGAAGGTTCTTTAAAACAAACTGGAAGTAATACTGTCAGGAGGCGATGTGTCACCCTTTGGAAAACAAAACATGAAGTGCATGGAGAACATTGTTATAGCTAGTCTGTTTTTTGTAGGTCAGTTCTTTGTATTGCAGAGATTTCTCTGCAGGGATGGTTTCTGAACTTTTCAGTGCTGGCAGGTGTGCAGTTGTCTCTTTCCATTAAAATATCCAGAAATTTGTGAATCCTGTCCAATACTCCAAGAGTACTATTTCCAAAGCACCTGAACATCTATTCTAGTGCAAAATTCACATGTATGCAGGAAAACCTTTCTCCCGACTGAGTATGCTGTCTTCAACTCCCAAGTTAACAGCTTCAGTAACAGATTTTATACTAGCCTTATTTTGGTGGGGAACGTGGAGTTGTGATCACATGAATTTTGCTGTTATAACTCCAGTTAACGGGTTGACACTGCTATGAATTTTTTCTCATGCTATACATTACCAGCTGACGTTTCCTTGTTTTATCATTGTTAGCATAGGAATAGCAATGCAAAAGGTACCACAGAACAGCAAACAACCCAAGCACTGCAGAGACAGACTGAGCAACACTTGAGGAAAGGAGGTTATTTCATACATGTTTGTCAAATAGGTGCCAAATTCTTAACTTATGTAAATAAACTGATAAAATTTTACAGTCTAGGCCTCGTTGAAGCTTCATGTCCAAACATGTAGGCTGTGAACCTCTCCAAGGAAAGCTTACAGCAGTGTAGCTGCAGTACTCTCAGTGATCCACAGTGCAGCTAATTCTAGTCTATACTTTCCTTCAGTCCAACTATCAAACTAGCAGAGGTGCTTATTTCCCCTGTCTGAGACAGAAGCAGGCCAGCAGCTGTGGAGAATTCAGTGACTAGCAGTCTTGTGAGTACTATTCTCTGCAAAATAAAGTCCTCAGATATTTAGTCCTTCTGACTGCTGCTTATGCAGAGACAAGCTAACAAAATAACTGGAGCCTCAATCACTCTATGACTCCTTTCCATTTACCTCATCAGCAAGTCCCTAAACCATATGCCATCTCTCTTGTTTATATTAAACACTGAGTAGAATGAAGCCCTATGAGCTTAAAAATAAACGTTTTCCTTCAAATACTCTCACCAGGATCAAAGGTAACTGTGGATCTAGGGGAGGAGGCTTAGAATGACTGCTCTTTACATTACATTTGTATACATCTAACTTTCTGTTCTGCTGAAGGTCAAGTTTTTTGCACTGTATGACTCACAAGATCCATATATGAAAATATGATAATATTATTTGAATGTATGCAATAATAATTCTCTTTCTTGCCAGACTGTTCTGTGAATATTTAATTATATTCACGCAAAGATTTTGGTTTAAACAAATACTCTGAGTCATTCTCTTCCCTTATGTGGATCTATAGAACTTAAGCCAAAATATTGATGAAAGAATTATACAGAGATTAATATAATAATACAATGTTTGAGACCATGATTGGCCTCCAATGTATCACAGTTTTCTTCTGCACTTTAAAGACCACAGTCTCAGTTTTATTTTATTCTTGATGGCTTCTTATTTAAAAAAATCTTTTGAAGTTTATTGTCTTGAAGCCAATAGATTTTGTTCTACCTGTTATGGGTTTAGCCAGGTAGGCCTAAATTTAGGCTTTAAAACTCAGATTTGGGCCTGAAATTGTCAGCTGCCTTGAGCTGGGCTGAGCTGGCTGGCAGCTGACCTCTTCTAGCCAGTAGTATTGTATTCCACCCCATTTTACATCATCTCAATAGCAGTAAAGTCCAGTGTGTGGGTGTGGCTTGGGCAGTTCCACCTTGGCTGAGGTACAGAGCAGACACCGTGCTGTCCCAGGAGGGATGGAGAGGCCCAAGCCCACAGCACTGGCTCACCATCATGTTATCTTAGGGAAGTAAAATGTTTGTTCTTAGTTCTTCTCTTTGCTAAAGTTTGTCTTTGGGGAATTGACTTTTTTTTTTAGAATGATTTGTAGTCAGAATGGTAAAATCTGTGCTTATTGGGGAGTGGGAAGTTATATATAACTTGTGTAAGTGTGTGTTATATTGTAGTTTTCTTTTAATTTTCTCTTTTCTGTATAAATACATGTAGTTAGTTTCAGAAGAAACCTGGTTTGAGGTTTTTTTCCCCTCTCCCTCTTCTTTCTCCCTTTGGCTGGTTGGGAGGAGGAAGAACCCTTTTCCTCTGTTCCTGGGAAGTTGGCATTTTGCCAGCTGAACCCAAGACACTACCTGATATTATTTTTCTGTGAGGATTGAACACAGAAGTAACAGAGTAGAATTATCAAACTCAATTTCATACTGATAATCATAAATTCTAGGGAAGCTCTTGGAGCAGCTGTTGGTTATACTTACCAGAAGTACAGAAATAGAAAGAGCAATACAGAAAACAACCACTGTTGTCAAAGGTGGCACATGGCAAGCCAAGTTAATCCCTTCTCAAGAAGACATAATCTGGGACTTTGAAGTCATATTTGTTTCAAGTTATTGTCAGTATTGTTCTGCAAAATTCTAGCCTGCTATTCATTATTAGGAAAAGAACACTCCTGCTCCCAGGGCCTTAGGTTGAAGTCTAATACAACAAAACACAACTATGTAGGTGTCTGAATAATGTACTCTTAAGTATAGGTATATACATACAAATCCTTCCAGTTTGTTCTGAAACATCTGCATGTTTGTTTTACACAATGAGACTGACAGATCAATGTCAAACTATGTCTACACGTGTTAGACGAATACACGCCACTCCAATACTACTCAGCTACTGATAAAGAAATTCTCACATAAGAAGGAAAATGATCAGATTTTTGCTATAGGCTTAATGATTAAAATATCTCCCTCTTTCCAAATGAAGACTATACCAGGAATAAAATTCAATAAGATAAATTAATTTGCTTTATTGTATTTAAAAATACTATATTATTTCATGAGATATACTTCCACACTTCACATTATCATACTTTTTTCTAGATATCAAAATCGTTATTGTCATCTTAACACTTTGCTGACAATTTATAAATAAAATCCTTCCACTATTTTTCACATTTAGGGGAATTTCCACCAATTATCAGGTAATGTAAGAGACAAAGTGTAGCTAAATTTGCTATGAACCTTTGTGTAAGGCCTTTAATATTTTCATCCATTTGTACAAGTCAAGAACATATTGAAAACACTTACCTGGAATCGATAAAAAGTCCCATCATCCTTCAGTGTTAGAACATGGTCTGAGATTGGAAAGAAATAACCATGTGCTGCCATCAGTGTTCCCAAATGTAGAGCTTCCACTGTGTGGAGAAAAAAAAATAGAAAGATAAACACTAAAAAGTTATATAACTCCTTTTCAGCAGTTTAGTTTTGTAGTTAAGATTCACCTGATCTCCTGCAGAAAACCACCTGGTTCTCAGTCCAAGTCTTGTCATCATGACAGACCTGTCTTTTTCTATGTAATATAATGACACAACAAAAAATACCCTGTATTTGCCTTCAGTCATAGCTATTAGATGTGCCATTTGTAGCTTCAGTTCCTCTACTTGTATCAGCATTAGCAGGTACCTGCCTTAATGTTCATTCACTTCTGAAGCTGAAAACAGCTCTCATTTTTACCCTGATGGTGCAGCCTCCTTTCCTTCTTCAGAACAGTTTCTGATTACAAGTTAAAATAATTGATTCCAATTACATGATATCTTCCTCACTAGCTTTATCAGAGCTGCTGTAAAGGGCAGAGATTTCCTTAAAAGTTTCTTGTTACTGGGAAAAGAACAAAGAATCACAGGATACCAGAACAGCTGATGTTGGAAGGTACCTCTGGAGCTCATCTCACCCTTGCTCAACCAGAGACATCTTGAGCCACCTGCTGAGGACCATGTCCAGGTGCTTTTTGAATAACTCAAAGGTGTGAGACTCCACAACCTCTCTGGGCAACTTGTGCTAGTGCTCAGTCACCCTCAAGGTAAAAAAGTCTTTCCTGATGCTGAGTGGGAACCTTCTGTGTTTCAATTTGTGCCCATTGAGTCTGGTCCTGTCACTGGGCACCACTGAATAGAGCCTGGCTCCAACTTCTCTACCTGCTCTCACCAGGTATTTATACACATAGAAGATCTTCCACCTGAGCCTTCTCTTCTCTATACTGAAGAGCATATTTTCTCATGGGGAGATGCTCCAGGCACTTCCCAGCCCTCTCTTGGACTTTGTCCAGAGTGTGAATGTCTGTCTTCTAGTGACGAGTCCAGAACTGGACACACAAGGGATGAATTCAGTTCTTTAATGAACAAAATCCTGATATGCAACAGTAAGGTTTATATGTGCTCTTGTATTTTCAGTGAACCACTGTTCTGTATCAGACCCTGAAATCTTCAGCTCAGTATTGTCATTATTTGGCTGACAAGAACACAATACTGGAAGAAGAGAATGGCATTAGTTGGAGTCATGATCTTGTTGCAGTATTTAAGTCCTTCTATCTTTTTAGTATATTTCTTTACCAATCTTCTAACAATGCCAGTACATATCCCGAAAACAGCTGCACAGCAATTTCTGCTTTAACATTCAAAATTTCCTGGCAAAGTCTGCTAATATCAGTCCACAATCACCAAAACATTATAACTTTAGAAGACAAGCCCTGAAAAGAAGCACAAGGGGTTTGAAGCTTTGTGGCAAAGCCATCACTTACAGGAGCTGGTGCTAGAGAGGACAACACTGCTGCTGAACAGCATGAGGGATGAGAAAATGAAAAAGACAAATGAAAAATTTACAATGAACGCCTAAGACATAAGGAAAAGGTGGGAAAGGGGAGGAAGGAAAAGGCAGAGGAGAAAGACAAAATCAGCAAGATCTGCCTAAGAAAATGAGGGATCTTTGATTAAAATACAAAATCAGCATGAATCCATAAAGTATGCTCAATCAGTAAGGAGGAATATTTGCACTAAGGCAAACATGTTACACCACCACAAGTTACACAGGTTCATATTCATCCTCTAAGAGAGCTAATTTGTTCCTATTACCTATAATTTGGCTGTCAGCAATGGCAAACATAAATGTTGCAGCACAAATTTGTCTTGCCCTGCTGCTTGAAAACATCACTGCAGCATCTGACCAGCAGTCACAGCATCATCATGCAAAAAGAAATGCAAACCCTGATGTGTGTTCTTGCTAAGACAGAGAGTTTTGCTTATGTTTTACCCATTACTATTTCGAATATGAGAAGTAAACAAAGGCTTATATACTTACCCATACTTATCAGCATCCCAAAAAATTCCCTCCTTCACCCTTTGTTCACCTGCAGACATTCACTGGCACAGGAAGTACAGGAGAAGCAGTGGGACATCTTTAAAGTATCCCAAAGCCCGCAAGCATATGAAAGGAGCAAGGAAGGCCATGTGGACAGTACTTAGTTGAGATCACATGACCCTACCAGGATTTATTTGATACCAAACAATTATTGCCATCTCTGTGTTTAGCAAACTGGTTCTTGTCCCTCCAGTAGAGCCATTATCTAAGAAAATACAACACACACTGGCAGTGAGCTCTCTGGTCTTCTGTAAAATGCCTCAATGCTGTTAACAAGCAATTTCCAAGCTGCAAGGTTATAAGGAATCTCTATAACAGAAGTAAGGTCCTTGCTTCTTCACTCCTTATGCTTGCAATGTCTCTAAATCCCCATGTGAACTTTGTCCTAATTATTGTAACTTGATATATGTTTATTTTTTCATTTCAAGTTGCTAAATTCTATTATCCCATGGATCAGAAATTTTGATTCAGTGCTTTCTCTAGTGAGTCACTCTGAGATCTTTTTACCTTGGTTCACTTCATCTGCCTTATAATTTTATTATGTTTTCTTTGTTCTTAACAGTGCAACTTATTGCCAATTCAAAAAACTTCAATTTTGCAGATATAATGTATATTCATATATGGTAGAATAACCTGGTTAACCTTGGCTGGACACCAGGTGCCCACCAAGTCACTCTATCCCCTTCTCAGCCAGACAGGAAAGGGACAGTAAGATGGAAAATGACTTGTGGGTTGAGATATGGCAGTTTACCTAAGCAAAATTGAAAGTTTGCATGAGCACAAGTGATGAGGAAAATAACAAGATTTATTCTCTACTTTCCATCAGCAAGCGGTGTTGGGCTGCTCCCTGGGAAGCAGGGCTTGCAGCATGCATAGTAGTTTTCAACAGGCAGACATAGGAAACAACAAATGCCTCCCCATCCTCCTCCTTTCCTTAGCTTTTACGTCTGAGCTGATATCATATGGTATGGAATATCCCTCTGGTCAGTGGGTCAGCTGGCCTGGTTGTGTCCCCTCCCGGGATCTTGCCCTCGATTGGGGGTGGGAGGATTCTGTACCAGCACTGCTCAGCAGTAGCCAAAACACTGGTGTGTTATCAACACCTCTCCAGCTACCAATGCAAAGCACAGCACTGTGAGGGTTGGTAGGGGGAAATGAGCTCCAGCTCAGCCATACCCAATACATCGTGGAATAAGAGAAAAACAAAGGAAGAAATCTGCTGACATTTTATACAGGAAGGATTTCTTAGATAAGAGTGACAGGGAGCTCTGATGCAGATGAGAGTGCATTCTCTTTAGATCTAGCAGAAACTAAATTGGCTCCAGATTTGTTTTGTGTGCTTCCTAGATTCTGAATTGGAATATTTTTTGAGATCACAAGGAGCTCACATTATTTCCCTTTAGCCAGCAATTTTTTGACCACATCTAGACTACTATGTCTAGTTATGAAAAACATGTCCATTCCAGTACAAGAAAAGACATCAACAAACTTGGACAGAGTCCAATGGGAGTTCACTAAGATCCCTGGGGATGCAGAATGCACTCTATAAGGAGAGGCTGGAGGAGCTGGGCTAGGTCAGACTGAAAAATGTTGGAGGGAGGGAGGGAGGCAGCAGGCCGGCAGGCAGGCAGGAAGGGTGGAAGGAATGACAAGACCTGAAAAGATAAAGTCATGGGCAACATGTTTGACACTGACACTGATTTGAGCAAGGTCTTCAATTAGAGTCCTCCTGAATTTCCTCTCAACCTGAATTATATTCTAACTTTGTGACTCTAGATGGTCAAGCAGAAGTGGAACACAGAGCTTTAAAAAGGGATGAAGACAATTGGAGAAGGAATTATTTGAAAGTTTCTGCCAGAACAGCCTATACTGCAGGCAAGCTTGATAATAGTGGGAGTAAGAGCTTGTATGCTTGTATTTCTCTCACTGACCATGGAGTCATATACACAAATTCTCAATGAAAAATGGAAAGAGTGACCTGGCCTTTTCCAGAAGCCAATTAAGATTATTTAAGACCGGAATTATTCCCAGTAGCAGCCTATATCTGTTCTCAAGTTATGTCTGGAGGTTAAGGTGGTTATACTTTCACCTCAGGCAGTCTCATTCAGCTGGAAGGAATCCACACTAAATCAATGTTAAGGTGTATCTCTATTTCTTTGGCCACTAAGCATTAATATGGACATATAAACTTGTTATTTCTCTTTTTTTCCCCTTTAATTAATAGACAATTTTCTTTCATTTCTTATGGCTATAAATCCATCAACTTATTCCAGCATTACATAAATATAAAAGCACAATCATCCCCTTGTATTATGAACCTAAGATCCACTGTAGTTCACACTTTGAGTATTACAAAATTATACTTGGTGAATAATGTCCGCAAGACTGTGAATAATGTCCACAAGACTGTATGCCTGTCTACAGCCATGGTGCTAGGGGACTAATGCTGCTGCTGCTTTCTGTGCAGCAGCAGTAGAAATACAACACAGAAAGAAAACTCAGATCTCATGACGTTTCTAATCTTCAAGCAAGACGTTGTCCAGGGTGTTACAGACACAACAAAGGCAACACTTTGATATACATCTCAATATGCTAAAATCAGACTGAAAAATTACTGTACCAAGCCAACAAAGTAAAACAGTAGGATTCACAAAACAAAACTATGAGCTTGAAAAGGAAAATGGAGCCAGCAGCAGACTAATCCAAAATGCCTAAATTCCTAGAATTTTAATTCAGACCGCTTCTGTATCCCCCAGCTATTCCTGAATGTGAAGTTAGAGGATTTTCACTTGAGAAGCACATTTCATATGGAAAAATGGCAAATGTAGATTAGGAACATCAAAAATTTCTAGGAAGTGGATTAGTTCAAAAGAAAAAAGAAATCTGAAAGAAATGCTTTAGACATAAATGTTGCCAAGTGAAAAGAATAATGTTTATATATATACATATATTTAGAATAAAAAAAAAGTTAAAAATTGGAGGAACAGATTAAAAGCAAAAAAATACTGCTTTTTAAGATGGCAAGTGTACACAGAGGCATGAAAAAATGTGATAGCTACACAACTATTATTTCTCAATCTTCAGTCACTGTGTATAAGAATATACAGAGTAAACTACATTCTCAGTTGCACCCAGAGAGCCTTGCTGAGAAGGCATCATTCAAATTGCAGTCACTTGCTATAAAATGTATAAAAATTGCAGCCAGAGACATCACATAAAAAATCTGAGGGAGACAAAGCTCATGGAGACGTAACTGGTAGAACAGAGCAGACTTCAGCTTCCTCTGCTCTTGACACCTTGTTTTGAAGACATCAGTTATCTGATTCAAGGTTCCAAATATACTTTCTAGTAGTTATACTGTGGAAAAGTGTAATGGCATATTCAAAAAACCAAATTTACTCAAACCACATTTTTATAGCTAAAACAGGAAAGCATTGCGAGTCCTAATGACTAATGGAAAAGAAAATCCTCCGATGAAAGATAAAAATGCATCTTTATAAGCATGTTGCATTTCAACAGGATACAAAATATTTTCTATAAAATCAAAATATTGCTGAGGATGTAGGCTTGATTCTTAACATGTATTGCTGGGCTAAAATCTCAGGAAAAGCTAAAATTTCCACGGTTCACTCTGCTCTTGAACTTTATTTAGCTGAGTGGGTGAAGTGAACAACACATGTACATAGATTGATTAGCAATCATTTTTGTGAGAAGTAATATTGCCCAGCCATCTGCTGTGCCATTACAAGACAGTGATCTTGACAGATTAAATGCCAGTCACTTTTAATATACTTTGTTATACAAGAGAGTCAGATATTTTCAATGCTTTGGGACAAAGCAAACATGATGAAGTCAAAAGAATGAAAAATATACCCTAATGGTTGAATTTTGATTTTATTTTCTTTTTAAACACAGAGCAGTTTTCTCCTTACTGTAATAACCATTGCATGGATTGATGATAGTTTGTTCATCTTAAATTGCAGGGTATGGTAGTATTAGCAGAACAAGTGGTTTCTTATGATGATGTCCACAGGAGGGGATTAAAAAGGATGAATATTCCTTGTTTTTCTTTGGAATCAACACGTTTCTGTGCTTTGAAATCCCTTAAAGGATGTGCCTTCAGTGATTAGGGTAGATTATACTTTTCCTTATTCCCCTCAGGTCTACAGGTGATAGTGTCTCTTTGTTTACTCCAAAATCCGTAAAATCCTTTATGGTATCATATCGTTCTAGTTACAGTCTTGCAACATCTGAAGTGCCCTGCTCTGAGGGACTGAGAAAAGAAAAATAGGGTATTTCCCAATTGTGCTTCACTTTCAAATACATTTTTCTCATAATCTATGTTCTATTGTGCAGCACAATCCTTGAGAAAGATTTCCCACAAAAAACATGACTTGGGGAATTTTGTGTCCTTAAGATTGTTATATGATGTAAGAAACAGGGAAAACCTCAAATTTGGCAGGTTCTCATATACTTTTTGATACAAAAGTGTCAAACAAATGAAACCTTCCCTTTGCATGAAACAATAAAGTGTTTGTTATTCTGGGTTATTTACCACATCTAAAATCCATAACTGTACTGAAGTGCATTCCTAAGCCACGCAGCAGCCTGGGAAAAGAATTAATGAGTCAGAACTTCACAAGCACATATTCATTGTAAGCGTTGAATGCCAAGACTTTATCACTTACTCTGACCTCACTCTTGCTGTCATTTCATTGCCAGTGTGAACACAAGCTGCAAAGGATTAAGTTGGAGTAATAAAAAATACAACCTGCTTCTCACACTGACATAAATGGTAGGAAAGACTCACTCTCTAGGTCTGACTGTGGTGTTTTAAAGAGGAGAAAATAAAACAGCTAGAAAAGTTTGTGAACACTCACACTATAAACCCCACTCTTTTGTCTCACCTGAAGGACTGAATTTGTAGGGGGAACAGCACTCAGTGAAAGACACCTCAACCAGGGCAAAACAGTTGTTGAAGGAAGAGGCGCTATTCACTCAAACAGAGATAAAATGAGATTCATAATTGATTCCATCATAAACCAAACCCAAGTTACCTGTCAACATGGCAGCTTACCTAAATAGGTAGGATTTTGCTTGTGCTAGACAGTGGTTGCTGATACCATCAGCAGGGCAGGGGTGTTGGTGGGATCATCGCTCAGCAGGGTAAGGAGGAAAACCTATTAAAGATGGGCCATGAATCCTCATCTGCTCAAGGCATGGTCATGTCCACACTTACGGTCTGAGCTGACCTATAACATGGGGTGTATCCCAAGTCTAGAAACAATGATGCAGATCTGAAACATCAACTATTTTCCTCACAAAAACATCCAGCAAAACAGGGACTGTGACAGATAGTTGAGTTTTCGTGTGTCCTCCGCCTCAACACACCTCTTTCTGCCACTGTCTCTGATGGACAACATCCTAAGAATGCCAGGTGGGTATTTCAGAAGGAACTTTTGGATGCTCACATAATTAATACAATCCAGAGATGGGGAGATGAGATTTTCTGTGACTGACTTCATCCACATCAGCCTGCAAAAGGATGTAAAATGTTTCTGAAGACTGGTCCAACTAGACAAACTGGACTTCCGAGGTTGCAGACAGTTTATGGGCGAAAACCCACCCTCCCTCAAACTCTTCCCCAAAGCGCTCCCATACCCAGAAAGTACGCCTACAGAGTATGTCCAGCTAGAAGGTGGGGAATACTTTTGGACAGGTAAAATGCACTGAGATCCATTCAAATATAGATATAAAATCCTAGAGTAGCTACAGAGATGCTTAGCTGCTTGATAATTGTGAATTCTGCAAAGCCAAAGACTGTAAACACGTACATTTTTAGTCAAACCTGCTTATATTACAACCCTTTAAACATAGACTGTTCACCAAATCCAAGACTAAGTGGACTTAGCAGCATCTAGACTTCTCTGGGAAGTTTAGAAATCAGGGGACCCTTACTGAGGGTCATGACGCAACAGAAGGTACCACAATCTAATTATACTATAAGCCATTGTACTGGATGATACAGTTGTTATTTAGATACTGCATTGGCAATTTTTAGATACTGTATTAGTAATAAATGTAATCATAATCATCCACATAATCACTGCTCTACTTCTGATGCCTGACTGAGAGCCTTCTCTCAATTACTCTGCTACCAATCTTGCCTTACATGCTCACAGGTTGTGAGTGAATTGGGACTTACCTAAATATCTGACATAACACGGAAAAGCTTCTATCTAGACAAGATCAACAGAAGTCATATCACCATGAAATACTGAAGGAAAGGGGAAGCTGACCCACAGGAAAGAAAAACAAAAAACCACCACCAACCCCCCTGCCCCCCCCCACAAACACCCCCAA
>VWZD01001295.1:178841-206641 GCA_013396695.1 Sakesphorus luctuosus
CAAAACTGAGCAAAACACCTTTCTTCAGTCACAGGAGAGGAAAAAAAGGAAAAAAAAAAAGAAAATAATTATCAAATCAGAGGGAAAAAAAAGGTATTAGTCCCTGAAAAAGAAGTTGCATCTCACTCCTATCAATACACAAATCCTGCTCTTGAAAACTTTTAAAGTATTGCCTTTAAATTTTTTATTTTGTTGTTTTCCACTGGATTTTAGCTGATTACACACTAACTGTTCCTACCTTCTAATAAAGTTTGCTTTTTTTTCTCTTAATAAAATTATAACTTGAAAGGCAGACCCCTGGGACCTCAAAATGTAATGACTTGAGTTGAACATCATAGCTTTCATGGTGACCAAACACTAAAAAAATAATATGGAGTTGCAACCTTAGGTCTCATAAAGCAGACAAATGAGGTACTGGCATTGAGCAGTGCTATAACTTCACTTCTGAACTATTTGTTTGGGGTCTTTGGCAAACTGGAAACATGCAGCGGCATAGGATGGAAGCAATGCACCCAAGCTGCAACCAACACACAGACTCAACTACTAGGCAAAACAGAACATGGCACAGTTTGGTCACAGGTCACTCAGCATGCAGTCATGAAAAGTGGCCCGAATGTGTTTCAAATTGTCTTTATAGGTTCCCTGTCATCTCTCACCTAAATTTTTCCAAGTACCTACCAATATCACACCAGCAATTAGGCATTGCACTGGTGGAATTTAGCTCTGTGTCTGCCACCACAAGTCAACATTTATAAAACTTTTCTTCTAATTTCACTATTACTACTCTTGAATCTTTCTATTTTCAATTTTACAGGAACCAAAAGCTGTTTGCACTTTTATTACTGATATCTCTTGTCTCTAAATTGAAAGGATAGGAGGGTGAAATGCAGACTCCTTTGAAGTACAGGTTTCCTGTTTTTCCCGCTGGCTCTTCCTCTGAAACTGGAACTTTTTAGCTGGAGCTTTGATTCTCCTGCTTCTTTAAGGCAAAATAGAGAAAATCAAAACCTGTGTGTCTTGTTTTCCTTAATAGCTGTCTGAACTTGTGTCCATAAGATATTTCCAAATACTTCACTCCTTCCTCCCTCCAATATGAAACTCTGTGCTAATATTTAAAGTCATATGTGCATCTTTTTGAACAAACCAGCTAAAGACAAAACAAAAAAGATTTCACAAAAAATCTAATTATTGCGAACACACTATTTTTGAAAATTCTCTCAGATGAAATCTTGTTCCCCAGTTTCAAGCATCCATAAAAAAAAATTGGACATAGACTAATACTATTCAGTAGTATAATTATTATGCAATTATTTCAGGTTTTCTTGTCTGATGCTTTCCAGTTGCTGCTAGCACACCAGATCTTCCTACTTTTTTCACTTGCAGCAGCTGAGTCTGCAGACGTGTGAGCAAGTTTTTTGGCTGCAAAGGTTTGGTGGGGGAAGTATGTGATTCGTTCTCTACACGAATTTGTGCATGTGACTATCAGCCACAAAATGCATTTTACATCACAATTGCCTCAGACACGGTGACCTATGTATGATGGCATACTTTCCTGCCATGCCTGACAGTGTCACTGCTTTGTCACACTCAAGGCAAGGCACAGCTAGAAGCCTGCCAACTCTCTTTCAGTCAGCTGTGTTTGGGCACCATAGCCACAGGACCTTTTACAAGAGCACATTCCAATGTGCACATGACCAATAGGCACTGCCACAGCCAGTTATATATCTCGGATAGGGTTTCAAAGGAGGAGACATTGGCAGATCCAGGGCATGTGTATAACTAGTGTGGTTGATGAACCACTTCGATTTGCAGCCAGAAAATAGCAAAAGTGGGTGCAAGCTTTTTCGGTGCACAAAATATTTGTTCCTGAATGACATACAGAGGATAATATTGTTGAATCAGAGGAACATCAGCTAGTGTGGAGTTTCTGAAGATGGGTGAGAGTAAGCAATAGGTAGCACTAACTCTTGCAAGGATTATTGCTGGTTAAGATGGATCATGACACTTTTTTAGTCTCTAAGTCTTTTTTGGTATAAATTGCTATTACATCAGCTGTTAACTTTGTATCCTGATGATGCATTGCTATCATAATCACAGAACACCCTCTTCTGACCGGGCAGTTCAGAAAACACAAAGAACATGCAGCAGCCACAGCTAGAAAAATAACTGCCTCTCAGTGCACTCAGTACAATAAAGAAGAACAATCCTTTTAATAACAATTTTCATATCTCCAGCAAAGTGAGAGCATAAAATGCCGAAAATAATGTATTTTTTCCTATGGGAAGAATGCTGTGATTTTAAGGTTCACCAGGAGTTGATAGCTTTATAAGTAAATTGGTGTCATTGAGACACACACCAAGGAAAAATACCAGCAAAGCTCAGGCAGGATAACAACAGAGTGTGGAGGGAGCTTTTCCATAGAAAAACATAGGAATGTGATTCCCCATGTGATCAGGTACAGTTATCTCAAATGCATCTACACAAAAATCCTAAAGGCAGTTATCACAAAGAGGATCACTTTTAGAGAGTTCTCTTTGTCCATTAGTTACAGTTCATTTCTTTGAATGTAACGTAAAATACACTTCACTGTCCTCATCAAAATGAAGGATGAGGGTAAACTTCCCAATATTGCACTAGTCCATTTATGCCATCCCATGTTCCTACTGTCATACCCCCCCTTCCCAGCGCTCACTTCCCTCCACTGCAAAGGATTTACACAGATAATTGTAGAGAACTATTGGTTCAGCCAGACAAACTCTGATATTAAAACTACAGAAATACTGACACCAGCAAAAATAGCTCAAAGAAAACCCTTTCATAACTGTCTTTTTTTTTCCTACTAAAAGAGAAGAGGCCTCAATAAATGACCTATTTCTTCTCTAGTGGCAGAATTTAAAAGTAGAAGGAAGAGATAGCACAGATGAAAACAGCAGCAGCAAAAACTATCAAAGGCTTTAAAATAAATTGATAAAATGAACAAAAGCATCTAGCTGGGTCAACATAATAGTCAATCTGTGTTTTAAGGCAAGTTAAATATTAAACTGCTGAACTGTTAGTCCTAGAGTGTAATTTATTATTTAATCACCCTCAGTACTAAAGGAAAAAAACTGGATAATATCTCCTTAGGTTTTAGAAAGACATCCAGGGTAAATCTGGGGAAAAAAGGCAGGACAACAACAGAGGCCCACACAGGCAACATGATAGGGACTATAACAAAGGGTAGAATGAATGAAAATAAAGGTAAGTGCAACAGAAAAGGAAGAAAGACTCAGGACAACTTTTTTTGGTCGCTGCAATGCCTTACAACTCTGTGAAAGTTTCTTTGTGGAATTAGTGAACACATAAGGTTATGAAAATCTGGTTAACATATTATCTTGGATTCCCAGGGAGGTCTTGGCATGATTCCTCCCAATGTTTTCCAAAGGTATTAAGCAGGTCATGGGAAAAGCAATAGGTAGAAAGGTGAGAATAAATGTCAGACACAGCTGATCAGTTAACACAGTGAATGGAGGGTAACCACAGTAACTGTTTAGTAGTTTCTGAACTGTTGATTATCATCCTAAATTCTCTACAGAAAGATGTGAATGATGATGTTATATCGGATATAAAATTTGTTGAAAGTGTAACATTACTGAGGTAACCAAAAACTGAGTTGTGAGGAGATGTAGGACTTCATGGTACTGGTTCACCAGACAACACAACAGCAAATAGAACTCAATTTTGATAAATGCTAAACATTTCAAATGTGAACCTCCCCTTCCCAGGTTCACATGCCCAGTTAAGTGACTGCAAGATAATTGCTGCTGCTCATGAAAAACTAGAGGTGTTGTATGAGATTCTGTGAAAGTGTCCACTCAAATCTCAGACAGAAAATAATTATTAGGAAATAAATAGAAACAAACCATAAAACATCAGTAGTATAATCACAGCACACCCACACAAGACATTCCAAGCCCTCACTGTAAGAAGGACTTTTGAGGTGCTGGAGTGTTTAAGAGGAGAAACTGAGGTTGTTTAGCATGGAGAAAAGGAGGCTCAGAGTGGACCTTATTGCTCTCTACAACCACCTGAAAAAAGGTTGTAGCCAGATGGGAGTTGGTCTCTTCTCCCAAATAACAACCAATATGATGAGCAATTGGCCTCAAGGTGCATGTGGGGAAATTTAGACTGGATACAAGGAAAAAATTCTTCACAGAAAGGGTTATCAAGCAGTGGAACAGGCTGTCCAGGGAGCCTGGTTGGGTCACTGTCCCTGGAGGTATTTAAAAGATGCGCAGATATGATACTTAGGGATGTGGTTTAGTGGTAGACTTGGCAGTGCTAGGTCAATAGTTGGACTTAATGATCTTAGAGGTCTTTTCCAGCCTTGATGATTCTATGATTCTGTCTGACAGTTCCCATGATAGAGTAGCTGTTTATTATATTTTTTCTTTCTTTTTTTTATTTCATGATAGTGGTTATATTTGATGATATAAATAATTTCACAATTTCAAAAGGCAAAATTTTACATTTCTAAGAAACTTAAAAGCTATCTAAAGTTTAAGTTTTCCAGTTTATCAGAAGTATTACCACAAAGTAGACAGTAACTAAGAAGCCAACTTTCAAAAGCAAGTGTAAATTACTTGTAATGATTTCTGCATGCCTTACTGAGATGAATAGTCTGTTTAGTGAGAACAGTAATTCTTTATCACTTATAAAAATTAAATTCTATTGACACTAGATATTTTATATTTGGTGGATCCAAGCATTCTGAAGCCAAATAAGGTCTTCCAGCTACACAACCACAGTAGACATGGCTCTTGTAAACCCCCTTGCCACTCAAACAATGAAAATCCTGAAAATTTGTGAAATTTGAGTAATGACTGGATGCAACCAGTGAAGTTAGAAACATGGAGAAACATTAGAAGGAGGACATCTGAATGGAGAACACCACATGAATTAGATCCAACCAGCAGCCATAAACAAATGAGGATCAGAGGATATCTATGCAGTAAAACTGGAGCATGAACATGGAGATTAAAAAAAAAAAAGGACGGAAAAAAGGAAGAAAAAGCTGGAACAGTATATTGAAAAAAAATGAGAGAGTGCCTAGGAAATATTAATCTATCCAAGATGAAATGGCAAGAAATGTTCTTTGTATAGCAAATGGAACTGATCTTTAATTATTACTGTGCTCCTGTGTGGACAGCAGTATTTCTCTACACATGCTATGGAAAAACTTAAATCCCTCCCTAGGTCAATTACTAATAAAATGAAGAGACTTTACATTAATCTTCCCATCATCAAATACTACATATGACATGTAAATATCAAAACATTTATGTTTACTTGCCTATAAATAGCTGCAGCAGCTGTTGGCAAGATGAAATAGGATTTCAACTGCTTTTATTCAATTAAGTTGTCCAGATTTAAAGTCTCACTTCCAGATACTTGCTCTTTCCAGTACTACATAACACAGCTCTTTGGCAAACAAGGAAGCAGAAATCTAATGAAGTCTCTAGACAGTTATTTAGCTGTTTTTAATTAATTATGCCAGCGTGAATTGGGAATTAGTAAATGTTCTTCCTCTTAAATCCCCAAACCTTGGTATGATCTCAAAGGTTCAGAAGGAGGCTGTCAAACAGGAAGAAAAGCACAAAAATTCCTAGTAAGATTAGTAGAAATGAGATAAAATATTTTATTAAAAAGGTCATTCTATTTTAATTTATGCAATTAACTATTGAGCTTTATTTCTGAAAGTTATCATAATTCTCTCTAAATAGCAAACCTTTACCAAGAGTCTTAAGACATTTGTACTTTTGTCCTTAGCTAGGTCAATAAACATATATTTTATTGCTATTACCAAAGATGGTAATGTAATAATCTCTGACCATGCTGCTACCAGTGTGGAGAGTTACAATGCAAGCAGACAGAATAGGAAACAGATAATATTTTCGAATCAGTAGGATTTGGGGTCCAAAGCCTGTAATTTTGAAAATCTGATGCATCAGTAGGAAGTTGATATAGGCTTTGTCTATGTGTTTGCCTTATGCTGAGATATTTCTTCCATTTTCTGAGTGATGGCATCAAGGAAAATACTTTGGTACAATACCTGGAAGGAAATACCCACTTTAGGAACCAGGTTACTTAGAAAAACAATGTGGAGAATTTTCAAAGAAAGCCAAGAAACAAAAATTGCCCAATTCAGGGCTCGATTCTAAAAACTGATTATAAAGCTTTCCAGACTTTCTAAATCATTCAGAAGAAGCCAGAATAGGTTTGAATAACACATCTTATTTATGGCTTTATGATGAAGATGTGTAATTTGAGATAACTTCATGGGTAAACATTTCAACAGTGTAATTTAGATTTCCTACAGCCTACTTTTTGCTGTGAAAGAAAGGATGAAATACGTTTCTCCAACTGGTGCAACAGAGCATCTGAAGTTCTTTCCAATAACATTACTTGAAATGAATGCTTACTAAATTTTCATCTTCTATTGTCTTAATCAGGTAACAGGTTTAGCATTAACTTTTTACCTGAGTAGGTTTCTTCAGACTTAGTTTTCTAATCAGTGTTTTGTATTCTCTTCAGTACATTTTTCTTATTCTTCACTCAATAAGACTCTCAAAGACTTCAGTGAAATAAAGCCCATGCTGCCTACTGAATTGTGAAGAAAATACTGACTGTTGGTTTGTTTCAATTTTAAAAATCTAACTGGGTATACGGCACTTTTTATAAACTAAATTTTAGATTTTAGCTTGAGATATAGCTTAAAGGCCATGTTACACCTAATTGTATTTTAAAAGGCACCTGGTTGAATCTTGTTTCTTTTGGAGTTAAAAATAAAACCTCCAACTTTGTGCGTAGGTTTGAATTTCACCTTCACTGATTAAAACAAAGGATGAAGGAGTGAATGTCACGTGAAGGCATTTCACTTACGGCTGAAAATAATTCTGAGTAGAATTTCTAGACTTTAATATTAATTATTTCCTATCAAAAATAAATACCTTTGAAGTCATCACCATGTAATCAGGGATAGTATTACAAAAAATAAAATTTAAAAACTCAGTTGATGATTTGTCTTTAAACCAAGGAAAGCAAGCATCAGTAGAGTTCCGTTATACAAAGAAAAGGCGTACGGCACACAAATTATAGTCAAATGATAGAATTACAGAATAGTTTGTGTTGGAAGAGAACTTAAAGGTCATCTCAATTTAAAGATCATTAACTCCACATTTCACTAGACCAGGTTGCTCAAAGAATAATTAGAACCAAAAGAGATCTATTTTGAATTAATATGCTATTGACAATAGCAAACAGGTTGGTCACAGAAACACTGTTACAGAACATGTGTCCTTCATCTACCAAGACCATCATTTTATTCTTATCATTATACAGCACGTTATGCTACACAGCAGCAAATTCCATACTTGTCATCTTTACCTATTACTCCAAAATGGACATTGACTTATAAATTAAACAAATACAATTCACTTATAGTCCAGAGCTAATTTAAAAGTTCATAAAATTACTTAATTGCTAGAATGAAAAAGCCAAACTATTTTATACAGAATCTTGTAAAATAATGCCACCTTAAGACAATAAAGAAGGAGGAATTTCATTTAGACATGCTTAGCTTGATGAAACAGTTTGTAATAGTTTGACCTATCTGCCTACATAAAGGAAGCTATTTGTCACTGGTACCAGGAACTCTTTGCATCAATACCACAAATTCTGCATCTCTCTTGTAAGTGTAAATAATTGTTCATTTTGTAACCAGCTGCCACACTACTAAACACATCAGAATAAATGACAGCACCTTGAAAGAAAATTGGAATTGTGTACTGATGTAGCCTACTACCTACCTAGAAGCAAGAAAATAAAATGGCCAAACTAGAACATATTAATCACTTTCAAGAGTGACTACATAGAAACAAGATTGTTCAAACGGTTCTGGCACATATGTAGAAAAAGGGCTTACTCCAGGCTGTCCTTGTGCTCTTGGGAAACACTCATAAGACGTGCAATCTACAGAGGGTAATAGATTACACTAAACTGGAAAAAGCTTCAGCAGAAGAACACGAAATCCATTAAGTCTGATTTATCCTGTCACAACTGAATTGCACAGGCAGTGCACCTCTGTTAACCCTGTCCAAAATCTCTCTCAAGGCTTTGGGCAAATAAAATAACCTCTTCATGTGAACATTTACCGTTGCACTCCTGAAACCTCAGCAGTGGCTAGAAGTCCACTGATTGCCACACACAGGTATGTGCTACCTGTGCTATTCATAATTAAATGAAACCTGACCCTGTTGGTTTTTGCTTGAGTATCACAATGTTAATTCTATTGGTATTAAAGCAGTGTCTGTAAATTATGCTTTTCTTTCTTTTAGTTCATCTGAAATTGAAGTGGTTATTCTATTTAAATGTTACAGGACCTGACAAGATCAGATCAAATTCACCCAGCAGAAGAAAGTTAAGCAAACCTCATGAACCTTCATCAAGTCTAGTGTAAATAACTTCCTATCGAACAAAGTGTGCTTGAGTTTCTCTTAAGCACATGAAAGATGAGAGTGTCTTGGTGTCCCTGGCTTCCCAGTGTGAGGATTTTAGTATGTGTGTAGGCAGTACAAATTACTTTTATTGGCTTTTTTTTTTCCTAAGTTAAACTGATGCATTCTACTCTTTCACAAGTTTTGATTAATGCAAAGACTGCAAAGATAAGCATGACCTTTCCATTCCCTTCTTTCTTCCTTTTCATAAGAGACTCTTTTCTCTGTTAGCAAACTCTGGAAGTACCTCCCTTTGCTTGCAGCTGTCTGGTGGTGTCTCCCAGGTGGCAATTGTTTAGAACATCTTGTCTGGCTCCTGCTCTTTGCTGCTATCTTACTGCATATGTATACAAAAAGGGCAGAAATAACTAAGAACCGAAAAAAAATTCAAGTATGCTTTTATAAATAAAAACTCTAATATTTTTCTTCTAACTCTTTCAGGCAAGTACTGTGTGTTATCAAGGTCATTATTAGTATGGCAGCTGCTGGAGAGAGATTTTACCCCAAAGCAAAGGATGGAAGACTGTTGTGCTATGGAGTCCTCCCTTCTTATTGCACTGCATCAGTGACCACAGTTTACACTGCTGACGGTGGGCAACTAGTTACAAATTAGTTACACCAGTTAAGTGAAAAGACTATTAATGGCAAGAACCAAAGCTGAAACAACACATGAAGGTATCTATGTCAAGGTACAGTCTTGTTTTGTAACTTTAAAAGTTAGATTTAGTCATGGATATTTTTGACTTCAGTGTCATTCTTGATGTCCAAGAGTAGTAGCAAACTACTTCAAGACACTGCCTTAATAAGCTGGAGCAAGGCCATCTGAATGCTGGAGCTATATTGCAGCTCTGCTAGAACAACTGTCCGATAATGAAGTGCCTTCAGCCAAATTCAATAAGCAACACTCAGGAGTAAAGGTACCGTAAAGGAACACAAGGATGATGGCTAAACCTATTAGCTAATCTTAAAGATGCTTTGCTGAGACACCTAGATGTAAATTATTCATGGGCTGACCGTACGATAAAATGCGTGTTTGTGAATAACACACATTTCATTATGAAAAGACTGGAAAACTGATACTGTTTTTCCTTCTTTAGGACAACAGCATGATTTACTCTTAGCATGCTGAATGGTAGGGAATAGAAATATCAAGTGTTTGGCTGAAGGACATCAAAGAAATCAGTGCAAGAAGCAAGTACAGGATTAGTCTCTTGGCAATTTGAGCTGATAGCTTTAAATCAGCTCATCTACCCTTCTTGTTTCCCACTAAGGATTAAAAGGACTTCAGTCTCTGTTGTGGTCAGTCTGGTACATTTCATGTCATCAATTATCACTTAAAAAAAGAAAAACACAATGTAGAAAAACAGAGTAGATTTTCCACATTAAGAGTAAATGGCACCATCAGTGAAGAGTCAGCACTTACCCCGTAATGGTCAATTCAACAAACACATGTCTAAGTGCCAAACCACAAGCTCTTACAATTCTGTAAACTCAGTTAATCGCTTCTTTTCAGGTTGAGATCATGCTTATATTCATGACCGCCTTAAACCTCCACATTAAAAATAACTTAGACAACTTCTGTTACTTAAAATTTTACAGATGAGTTGTAGGCTGAAACACAAATATTTTAAAGTACATATTGAAAGCAAACAATATAACAGCAACTGTACATTGCCTTGTGTCCAGCTATTCTGGGCACAAGCTCTATTTTGCTCCACTGAAATAACTTAAAATCTGGTATAATTTAGCAGAATCCACCTATCATCTGCACTTTATTTTCTTGATGGAGATTTACTGCAGCAAGCCAAAATCCTTCAAATTTTCCACTGAAAATTATTTTCCATTTACAAAAAATTAGCAGGGTTTTATAGACTGGCAGTATACAAGTTCCAACTTGTAACTATTTTTTACTGGAATTTACTGTTTCCAGATGAAAGCTTTACACTTTAATATAACACACTGAAAGCAAATGTTGCTGTCAGACCTTTTTTCTGCCTTAGGTTTTCCCACTATCTATAAAGCAGACTAGTTCATTCCCACTTAAATGGAATTAGAGTTGTATTTTCTATGCAAAACAAAGAAAAAAATTACACTACGAAGTATTTTTTCTCTGTGTGTGTGCGTATGGTAGTGCCATTGTCTTCTTACAAGTTCTGTGTTTTATTAAATAACAAGTTGATTGAAGGAGTTGTATGGGGGTGGACACTTGTAGCCTCGTTGATGTTGTGTGCTGAAGGAATCTGCAACGATTTGGTGCTTCTGCCTGGTTTAGGATTCAATGCTAAGCCTGACCATGTGGTCTCTGCGAGCCCCCCTTTAAAGGACACACAGAAGCCACAGGTCAGGGCAGGAACAAAGAGGCAGTTTATTCAAGGGAACAGGTTTATAAAGGACTTGGAGCGATACAAATGCTCCAGTAAGGGACAAGAGGGAAGTCTGGCTTCAGGGCAATAAGAGTAAGGGGATTTACATTCAATAGGAGAGAGTTCCAGATCACTATCTGTGTCCCAGCCCCCTGGTCTGGCAGGGGACTTCTGGGAAGAAGACAGTGACACTGCAGATTTTACATTCAGTACATTCAAACCACATTAAAAACATCAGATGTTAAGGCATTCTCAGTGGACGGCTGTTTTTCTTCATCAGCCCATTTCTGGCATGACATTCTCCAAGCCTTGTACTGAGAGTCCATTGCTACATCATTGGGTGTTTTCACCCTGGAGAACAGAAGGCTCAAGATGGGACTTCAACACAGTTTTCTAGTACTTAAGGATGGAGATTCTCTTTACAAGGAGCCACACTAAGAGGATAAGGGGCAATGGGTACAAGCTGCATGGAGAGAGGTTTCATCTTGGTATAAGAAAGAAATTTTTTCAGTGAGAACAAAATCACTGGAACATTCTCCACAGATGGAGTCCCCATCACTGATGTTCAAGACGAGACTGGACAGGATGCTGGACAATCTCATCCGGATTCACCTTCCCATGAAACATTGAACTACATGATCTTTTGAGGTCCCTTCTAACCTGGGCTCTTCTGTGATTCTGTGAACCTCTCTACTTAGCCCTGAAATCACAATCTTCAAGCTTTCTTTGCATGAGTAGTTCACAGCACTGGTAGATGAGCTATGCAAATGATCCTTACATTTTTCTGGACAGGGTAGAATATCCTCTTAAAATATGTGATCCAAGATCTACTTTATGTTGTTCTTACAGGTATGTGGCTGATATCAGAGTCAGATGGAGATGATAACTTTCAGTGCTACTGAGGCATTATTTATTTCCACATTACAAAACCACACAGCACCAGAAGAACTTTGTAACAGGACCCTACAGGGGAATTTTAAAACACAGCCAAGAAAAACCCTGACACATTGGGTAAAAGTGGACAGAAGATATTAGAAATCCAAATCAACAGATCACAGAAATATAGGGCTGTTCCACAGGAAATTCTACATTGTCTTCTCTAAAACTGGAAAAAAAGCCACGCACCTGAAGATTTTATAAAACAGAACATTTTCTGAAGTTTTGTCATGTGAATAGCTCTTGCTCACCATCTGTCAGGTTCTTTGCTCTGGCAATTCTGAGCATTATCCAGAGAAACCATTTAGGGCTATTTGCTTTCTCAAGATTTGCATTCAGCCAGCTCCAGATAGCTGACTTTGGACTAGGATCAATACACATAAGACATTTTTGACATTGTGCATAGGTTTTTTCCATACATGCAATCTGAGAGGCTAAAACCCAGTTTAAGTTAAATTACTGTGCTATTCTGATTACATATGTTAGTAGTTTGTGTGTTTGCTTAATTTCAATTGAATATGAACATAAGGAACCAGGGAACGGGGTTTTCTGTTTAACATAAGGTTTTTTCTCTTCTCAGTTTTGCAACAACCAGGTAATCTGAATCACAGTCTATGCCAGTACTGCAGTTCTGGTTTGACACATAAAGGTTAAGCTTCCATATCAAATAAACATAGAATGGCAATCTTTCAAACTTAAATACAGATAGGTGAGAGTTTTGTAGCTGATAATTGAGAAATTTGGTATCACACTTAGGTCTCTGGCAACCTCCACATTATCTTCAGGCAGCAAACTTATGGCACTGTTTAAAGTTACATAAAATTAGAACTATTCAGTGATCTCTGTCAAATAAAATATCAATATGTTGTGAACTGGCTACTTCCAAGTATCAAATGGTGTATTGATTATGAGTTGAGGAATGGAGGAACTATTTTAAACACATTGATTTTACTTTTTGTGGGAATCTCATGATGATCATACTTTGATTTCTAATGACAGAAAAACACATTTTTAAAATAAAAAACCAAAAGCAAAAAAACCAAACTAAAACATAAATTCCATTCCAAAAAACAGAGTGAGGGGGGGAAAAGTATTTTTTATCATTCTTAGAGAAGGAAGATTATCTTTCCTCTAACTTAAAAACCCCCAGGAATTTCCACAGAATATTTTAATTCTACCATCCAGCCTTCTCTACTAGAAATATTTCCTTTATGGAACATTTCTGATTAGGTAACAAGGTTCTTGTAGTTCAGGGAAATAACTCACAGACTCAGACTTAAATGCATTCTCTACTAAGTAAAGCAACTATCGTTATTGTTCTTGTCCATCCTGGTACCTGCTCCAATAAAATGGGTACTCAAATCCTCAGATTCTTAGCAGAGGTTTCTAAGGCATGATGATGTCTGGTTTGTTACTGAAATTATGCTGGTCAAATGCTGCCAGGCCAACTCCATCACAACAGAAAACAAAGTCGGTACAATAATTTAAAAAAAAACAAACAAACTAGAATTTGCAGACATGAAAACAAAAACCAAAAATTACCTGGGTCTTCTATAGATAAGTTCTTCGTTAACCATTGAACAATGTCTGAACCTAGGAACAAAACAACAGGCATGTTTAGATTAGTAAATTTTCTATTCCTATTCTTCAGATCCCTGAGGCAATTCATATTGTTCTTCCATGGAAAAGGCCTACATTTTTTCCTCAGTTTGTCTAGGGAAAAAAATTAAAACAAACCTTGACCATTCTATTTTATTTTAGCTTTTTTTTTAGCTTTGCTTTAGCGGGGAACCATAGCATTCATTCTTTCTTTATGCTGACTTATAAAAAGTAATAGAAGTGGATTAAGTGCATGGTAATGGTCTACATTTTAAAAATGGCACTACTGCAAATTTTACATAGCAAAACAAACACTTTATAAAGCTAATACTGAATTTTTTACTCTCCTTAAAAATTATTTACCAGCTATGTATTGCCAATGTATCAGACTCACAGCTAAGTTCTTGGCAGAATTCATTTTTCCCTTTGTACTTAAGCTCTTTCCTCACTGCTCCAGTCCCTTCTTCTGTATCCCTTCATTTACTGCCTATCCATGACTTTCTATTTAATTTCCTGTATTGTTTTAAGGTCCCATGGTATTGCTCACTTCTTAACACCTTTGATACCAGATTTCTTGCTGGTTTTCACACTGAGTACCCTTCCAACCTCACCTCTTAATTCCTGACCCATCTGCTCCTCTTGGGCATGCACTTCTGTTACACTTTGCACTTTATGTCACAAGCCTTGTTTTTCAGATTGAAAGCTACAGCTGAACTTCACACACTGTGAACATGAACTACAAAATAAATTATGAAGCAGTGCTGCAGAAAACAAACAAACAAACAAAAATCCCCACAAACAAAACCACAAATCCTACATTCATGATTTAACAACTTTAAATAACCAAACTGGCTTAAAGGGAAAATGTAGTGAAACACTGATGGGGTGTTATGTGCATGTTCTTCGTGTTTCATGATGCATCCAGTTCAGACAAGGAATGTAATAGAGAGAGATGTTACATAATCTTTCCTTACAGAGCCGATATTTAAGATGCTCATCCATTTCCCAGCAAGCATAATAAGAAAATTCTTCTATAAACTTTAAGTTTGAAAGAATAATAAAAATCTACACAACTCACAGAAATATAAACCAAATCAATAAAATCTCTGGAATCTACAATAATACATAACAATAGAATGTTGAGCATATTTCCCTTGCCACTCCCTAGATTCAGATTTTTCTGTACTATGCATAGTGCATAATTGCCTTTGGTTTTCTTAAGGTAATGAAAATGATATTTTAAAAAGGCATTTCAGAGAAGAAAGGAAATTTACTTCTCCTTACTTTCTTAATTTTAAAGAATATAGTTCTGTAGCATTTTTTTATTACACATAGTGAATAGCTTTATCATGTCTTTTACAAAACCTCATTGATGATATCATAAATTTCCATGTGTGTATACCTTACTAATTTGATTACATAGCAATGAAAATCTGTAGAGATTGTACAAGCATTTACAAGGCTTTATTCCTTAAATGAGGCAATTTATGTTTGCATGCTGTTTGAGGTGTAGCAAATGTTTCAGACAGATATTCCCACCTCTAAATAGTCTATTTCTATGCATTTTTATAAATGTAATTTCAGTTCCTTATTTATACATACGAACTTTATACAGCTGACACTGAAGGAAGAATTTTAGCTTAGTATAAGACAAACTTCATAGACTTAATGACATCGTTTCAAGTATAGCTATATTTTTATGTCAACAGACTAGAGAAGTTAGTGAGCCATAAATATTTTCCTAAATCTTCAAAGATGAGAAAAACATTATGACACTTTTGAATACTGACTCTTAACTTTGTCTTCCATCAAATCTCTCAGGTACCATATGGGAAGAAATTTTCTATTCTCTTTATTTCACCTTCAAACACTTCTTTCCTTTTCTGCCCCTCTTGAAAACTTTCCTATGGTGACCTGCCAAAATCCTCAGACAGATCCTGGCATCACATTTGCATACACGGCCTACACATCAGAAATTTCACCTCTGTACGGTACACAGTCTTTTGGGTTATTATAAATAATACTGGGAAATGGGGTTTCTTAACAATTGCACCACCTGATTCTGAACATTCATTGCTGCTCTATTCATGTTTTCCCACTGAAGGCACTCCCCTGGCATCTGAAAGCCTGAACAGCAGCTAAGCAGTTTAAGCAGCCATCGCATTTGAACACTGATAATTCCAGATGCCTGACTTTAATGACAACAGCCCAGACAAATGAATATCAACATGAACACTCTCCTTTTAGTGTGAAGGCTCTTCAAGTAAAACAAAGTTGCAGGTAATTTGTGATATCGATATCACAAGTGAGAAATTTACCAGTTCATATTTTTTGGGGCCAACTCTAGTCCCAAAAGAATAACAAAGGTATTACCATGTAGCGCTTGCTGGGTGGTATTTTAGCTACTACTTTCAATGTGTAATCAACAAGATTGTTTCATTCAATCATCCCTATGCCCTTTTCTAAGATTTATTACTCATGTAAATGTGTTTCTAAAAGCAAAACCACTACTCTGATTTCTTATCTTAGGAAAAAAATATAACACATCAAAACAGGTGAAAACAGGAAAACAGTATTTCCCATGAGTCCTAGCCTTGAAAAAACATCGTGACCAGTAAAGTCATGTACTTTTTCATATACCAAACTTCACATCTGTAGGAATTATGATCCAAGACTATAAACTTCATTATTTGTAAACAAGGACTAATACTTACAGGATGAAAATTCTTTAACTTTCAAGCTGAATGTGTCTTATCCTAAGAAATCCAGCAAAAAGACAAGCCAGTGAGATGATATAAATTTCACCAAAGCCACTACCTCAGTATTGAACTCTTCTGTAAGGGAAAACTTCAGCAACTCAAAATAGAAAACGTTTGCTGTGTCAGATACTCAGTTTTTGTGTGCTGCTCAGTGCGTGATAACAAAGCCCCAGTAGTCGCATTTTCAAAGCAGATTCTCAAGGTAAGTTCTCCAGGTTCCCCTGCCTCACTTCCAGTAAGCAGCTTCAAAGGCAATCTGGCTTTTAGACCTACAAGGTGCAGGAGACTTAAGTCAAATTGCCAATGGACTTTTGAAATCCCAAAGGAACCTTCCATTGTCATGCCAATTTTTAAAGCAAATTCCACTGGACAAGATAAAGGGATAACTTGTAATAATAAATTAAAGCAAGCACTAGCAGAAAACATTTGAAAAAAGGGGGTTTTAGGCACTGAAAGGTAACAGTGAGATTCCTCAAATGCCAGCACCTATCCAATAAAGACTAAAAAATTCACAAGATCTTACTCAAATCCAAAAATAAGACAGACATTCAACTTATTTAAAGAAATAGGCAAAAACATGTCCACAATCATACACAAACAAAAAAGACTCAAGCATGTTCTTTGCAAAATGTACTTGCTGAAAACTTCACAAGTGATTAATTTTAAATGAAGTGGTCCAAAAATAGCAGTTGCTGAAGCCATCATGGTATCTTGAGAAAATGTTTTTGAGGAAAGCATACTCTCTGAAATTTGCAGTGCTAATTTCTAAGGCAAAGTCATAAAGGCCAGGGCAATGCTAAGGTTAGTTTTCAAGAACAAACATCTTATTTCAAACAAGTTCTTATATACCCAGGGAAAGGAAGGCATTGGGTCATTTTAACCTCTATCTTCAACACCACCATTTTGTCACGTCACTTCATGGTGATACATCAGGAAATTAAGTTTAGTCACTGATACACACTTCAAAATCCTTTGTCATGACTGAAAAAAATACATAATGTGCAATTTCATTTCTTACCAGTGATTCAGATACTGGAAACACAGAAACTGGATCAGATGAGCAGGGAGATTGTAAAGGCCAGTTTGCCTATCAGTTTCTCAGCACCAGCTGGTTTTGCACAAAAATTGCTCTCTAATGGAGTGTAGGATGCTGTGAGGAAGGGCTTTCACAGGCAAACAGGACAAGGTGATCTGCACTTTCCCTGAAGTTTGCACGATCACAAATCATAGTATTTATTGCCACTGTCATATCAGCATGGATATTTTACAATTTCGTTACTTTCTCAAAGAAGCACAGTTTGTGCATGAATTTTCCCTCATACATCTGAAAGAAATCAGGTATCAGGCAGAAAGGCAGAAGGAAGAGAAACAAAGATGAAAGAAGGGTGTGGGTTCTGTTCTCTGAGGCCGGGGTTGCAGAATTGCTTGAAGGAACAATGAGTTATTTCCCCCTAAATTATGGCTCTAGTCAATACTAAACTACATAGGATTTCAATATAACATAAAAAGTACTCAGAGGTGCTTTGGCTGCCCAGTTCTTAGTTTCAGAATTACAATGGTAACAAATGTTTAGTTGTAAAAATGGGACAAAAAGGAAAAAACATAAAGAAGCTGTGTAACTAAATTTGGATCTGTTTGATATTAATTTAAATTCTTTCCACATTGTATTTTTATTTACAAGTTTTTTTCTATATTATTTTGAATTAATGTAAAATAGATTTATAGATTTAATTTGGCATAATTGTTTGTCATGAATGGCAACAAAACTGAAACTGATAATTTGAATACACTGTTGATTACATTTACATATTTAACCTTCTGACCTTTACTATTTAAATGGATTGACTTTTGAAAGAAAAACATCATTGATCAAAGTGCAGTTTGATTATGGAAATTTACATCTCAGCTTTTAGGCACATTTCTGCCACTTGCTTTTTAAAATTACTGACAAAAACAAATTCACAAACTTATTCTTTTGACTTATTACAGTTGGGAGTGGACTGTGTATTTGTTTGAGTTCCCTTGCACCTCAACAAAAGCTTGTACCCAGCTACAGGTTAAAAATCTCATCTGAATAACACTACTTCTACAGAGAATGTGACATATTTTAATGAAACTACTCAAGCACAAAGGTAATCACAGCTTTCTAGTTTTAAAACAATATAAGCTGCGATACACCTTTTTTTTTTTATTTCCAGGTGCAAATGGATACAGGAATTTGCAGAAATAAAACCCTCAAGTGAATCATCCTATTGCTTTTAAGTGGGACTCTTTCATTCTATGCTGTAAGCAGTCCTCACAGAGCTTCCCAATAGACACCCTGTACTTAGATCTCTTCCACAGCCACAAGTGACTGTTTTGCAGATGACACTAGCTGTGCCTATTTGGCAACACGCCAGTAACCACAGATGAAACCCCTGTAATCCCAAGGCTGTTATATTAAGAGCTAGAGTTCAGCATCTTGATGAAGAACATTGCTTCATGTTAAACACTTGCAAGGCTAGAGTGATCCTGTTTAGAAAAACAAAGTGGTATGAAAACCCAGTACAACCTCTCTACTGGAAAGGAATTTTGACACTTTTCTTCAAAATTATGTAAAGCCTTGTGATCTTTTTGAACTGCAATAAAATATCAGTGTGTGTGTGACGTGCAAAATCTTAACAACTTCCTCATGTATTTGTGGGAGCAAAAGCCCAGAAAATATAAGTAGAATTCTGAACATCATAAGGTTGCCCTGAAGAAATTTCATCTATGAGAAATCTTAAACTAAAAAAAAAAAAGGACAAAAAATAACCACAAAAAGTCCCCACAAAGAAAACAGGAGAAAACCCACACAATTGTTAAACACTGTATGCATACTTCAAGCAAAACTTCTAAAGTCTGAGATAAGAAAGGTGACCAAGAGACTTATCAGGGAGACCAACTTGATTTCCTGTTCATCAGAAATCTTAAATAATGGTAAAAGAAGATAAGAAGCTAAATGACTTCCAGTTTTCTTCATCATTATGTCCCATCCTTCCTCTCCTCTCAAATCAGTTCCTCTCCTTACCCTTCAAACACATGCAGACACATCTAGGTACTACCAAGAGAGAAACAGCCCAGGATTCAGCAGCTCATCACATCTGTCACTGCCTTTGGGAACTTAAGTTAAATCACATCCTCCAGAATAGTTTTGTATCCAATACGAAGTGGAGGGCAGGAACACTCCAAGCACCAAGCATAACTATGTCTATGCTCTTCTCAGCACCCACGTGTACTGTGTAAATCAATAGGCAAGAAAGCTGCAAGATCAATGCCACACCTTGTAGGTGAGTGCCTAGGAAGCAGCCTAAAGAACACTTTCTTCTCTCTCACTGACAATGTAACTTCTTTATAAAGAGAGTGAGAAACTCCACACAGAAGAGAACAGTCTCTACTGTCTGCTGATTATATTCTCTAAATCATGAGGTGCCTTAGTCCAAACTTCTGCTCAGACGCAAGAACTTTTAGGTATTTGAGTATTTCCACACCAGTCCTTAGGCATGATGGTTGGGCTGCATTTTAATTCCTTTTGCTGGAACTGTAACTCTTTTGTGTTAAATAGTTCAGGAGATAACAGAAGAAAATAAATTATTTTCTACCCTATAGAACACCCATGTGAGGAGTTGAGCACCTGAAGTCACCTCTCTACTGCTGTGAAGGCTGCTGAAAGCAAAGTAGACCAGCATTGGCAAGTGTATCCTGGTGCAGCACACAGCAGTGTGTGAACATGAGAGCTGCCTCCCTCAAGAAAAGCCAAGAAGGAAATGGACATATGTCTCCTATCCCAAGTTTGACCTCCAAGTCCTGAAATAATATGTAAATGGGCAACAGTAACATCACTGTTGACTAACTATCTTGCATTCTCACTCGGAAAAATTTATCCGAGATTATTTCAGGAAAACTGACAACATATTCTTGAGTGCAAAATTTGATACTTGCATAAATAGTTCATCTAACATTCGTTTTAGATCTATTAGATGTTTCATGCTATCTTCCTGACAACTTTGGGTAGAAAACAGGTAGATTGATAATCATGTGTTCTTTCTCTCATACACATGCCAGGAAGTGTTTGCATGTTGCACTTGGATAATCTTTACAATGCAGTAAAAGCTGCCTGAGATTCTCTCTGCCACAACAGACACTTTTGCTTTCTTATTTTTTACATCAGCAGTTTGAAAATAGTGTGTAAAACCAAATACCCTCCAAGTTCAACAAAAAAGCTTTGTGAAACTCCTCACCGTGCTTCAAGCAGTTATGTATTTTTTTTTCATATTTCCACCTTAATATCATTAAGAAATACAATACTTGCCTTCTCAAACAGTTCTAATTCTTGCCATACTGCCCCCCAAAGACACCCACACACAGATGGCAATGGAAGGAAGTGAAGCAGCAATGTAATTTCTGTTAGACACTTTATATTCACGGAGGATTTTCAAAGGGAAAATCCTGAAGTCCTAATTGAAGGAATGAATACATAAATAATATAAGACTTGACTTGTGATTTTTAGTCCACGAAGAAAGTCTGCAGAGACACAGTGACTTAGAGTTTCGACATTTGCCCAGCAACAATATCAAGGCACTTCCTTCCTCACGAAGTGTTCCTATACAATCATAATTAATTTATACCGTTGGGTAGAAAATGTTTTTTTCCACTGTTGCTATTTCCAAACACTCTTTCAGTGACTCATGCTCTTGCTGTTCTCTTTGCTTAAGACTCTGAAAACTGATGCCCAAAAAATACCCTTTTGATAAGTGTAGATTTCCTGAATAACCCAAGCTGTTTAATTTAGTTGTTTTAACTAAAACACATCCTTCAGAAAGATTTAGTGATGCTAAGTACATGAGCATAATGTGATGCTCTGCTGAAGCTCCTGAGCCAGAAGTTTCCCAGGAATGCTCATTAGCCAGCCATTCTTACACATACAGAAACATTTCCAATGGCAAACTTCATCTCAATAAAAAAATTCTACAGCACAAGAGCTGTACAAAATATTTCAGAGACACAACCCAGCATGGGGACATAGGCTGTAACACTAAGTCCCGAAACATGAATTTCATGAAAAAATGCCAAGAAATTGAAGAATAAAAATACTTTGTTGGGCCAAAGTTGTCATCTGAGGTTTTTAGTGTTTTATTCCCATTGTTCTACAGCCTCTAGCACAGGCCAGCTATTTTTCAGCTAATAGTAATAAATACAAAATATGAGATACAAGAAACTTTGTGGAAACTGAGTAGAAACTTCCAACTGTAATCCTAATATTCAAGTGTTACACCAGAAATGTCAGTAACTATGATCAGAACTTCGCTCAAGGCTTCTTTTTTTTCTATTTGAAATATGAAATGTTTTAATATTCAATAGACCACAGAAAGTTCAAATGAATTTCTATTTTTGATTAAGCTGTGCTGGATGTTTTTGTGCTATTTCCTCCAGATCCATGATTATTTTAATACTGCTATGTCTTAGAGTTTACACTTCAAAGGTCTGCTGCAGGGCTACATTTTCAAAAGGGAAAAGAAAGTAAGTTATTCAAATTGTAAGTACCTATACTTTGGAGCATTAGTCTGCCTGAAAATCTAATCCCATTCAGCTTTTACTAAAATACGGGATTGTTTCAATACTTTATTATACTCAGTTGTTTGGCATAATAAAAATCACTTACATCATATAGTATGGAATGAACTGTGTTAGAAATAAAACTGACCTTTGCTCCAGCTCAGTACTTCCACCGAATTCAGATATTTTTAATTTGCAGTCTTTCATTACTATTCAGAGATTACAAATGAATTTATTCTAAATGTCAATAATTGTGCTGCACATCCATCTGAAGCAGATATGACTGGGTCTGTTCTCAGACAAAAATCTCATGTAGTTCTCACGGTAGTTCTTTATAAATGCACCTCAAGCCACTTGCCAAAATAAAGGCAAAATTTTTTAACTCCTGAGGATAATTCCCAAATATTTATTGAAACATAAGTTCTGTTGACAATGGAAATTGTCTAGCAAGATTTATCCATCAATGGAGATTTATAAGTATTGAGATAGACATGAATTACCCTTTAATATGTAATCAACATCTCTTGGGTTAAAAATAAACTTAATCATACCATTCATATTGAGTGCTGTATTTCTATGTAAAATTTTGAAAGTTGAAGTATGGTATATGCTCATATATGTGAGGATATATGCCAGCCATTTCATAAATTATGCTCCCAACAACCACACTAAACTTAGCAAACCAAGAAGTAAAACTTAGAGACAATAAATTCTTATATGCTTCAGTTTACCAAGCCCATTCCCTCATTGTTGTGTTTCCCTAGGGACATTCACACCAGCATTTGTAAGTTATTAATTGCAACCCTGCAGCCAGTATTGACTTTTTGTCTATGATATTTTTACAGGAATTCAAAAGTAACCCTTCTGCTTTGACAAGTAACTTGGTACCACATTAATCAAATATGTCTTAGAAGCAAACTACTTTGCTTTCCATCAGTATCAGGCAATGACCACACAGACATCACCAATGTCTCTTGGAGCCTTGACAAAGAAACAATTTCTGCAAAAAGCTCCTGTTTTCTCCCACCCCTACCATCATAGTCATTATGTCCAGAGCTATCCTTTGATACACTAGTCCACTGGCTTATGGGAAGCACTTGTAAGTTTACATGACTTGAGAGAATAATTTTCAGCCATCCAGTATCGAGTAGAAGAATGATAAAAAAGACATTATTCTGAACAATACTGGACCACAAGCCCGTGATGTGACCTCTGGTCTGTATCTCACTAGTAAATATAATAGTTCCCCATGCTGTGCTGTGGATGTGGGGGACTAGAGAACAGAGAACCATTTTGAAAAGATCAACCTGGAAGTATTAGTGTAATAAAAAACAGTGCACGTCCTGGAGTCTGGATTCTATTCTTGATGTTATTTTACTGTACATTTCAATGTTTTATTTCTTTTGGATGAAACAACTGAGAACTGATGGTGTCTTACTGCGAACACAGGATGGGTCTTTTATAACTTAAACTCATGAGTACAAAAGCTCTTTGTGAAGATGAGGCCGTAGCTCATTACTTTTTTTTCTTTCACAAAATATAGAGAAAAATTAAGTTCATACAGTTGTCTAGGAGCATGGAGTGACGTAAAGAATACTTTTAGCACCTGTTGCGTCTTTGCAGTTTACATTGTAAGAGTAAGAATAAATAGTATCAAGGTGTAAAATCACTCTCAGTGAGGGAACATTTACACACAACCATTCACGCATCTATCCAAACTGGTTCTGTCCCTCTTCTTCCCAGCCCCTGTATACAACCATTTATTTGTATTTTAGTTTCTCCATGTAATATTTGAGAACACATCCATATATTATGTAAAATTGTTGATGGCCACCATTTCTTCCTTAACCATCAACTGCAGACTCAGGAACAGATAATATAGCTTCTCTTGTGAAGAAAAAAAAATATAGGATCAGTAAAGAAATATAAAGCAAATAGGTACTCAGTACCAGGACTACTGTTTATTAGTGGAAGGTAAAAGCAGACAAGACTTCTGTGTTGAGGCCCAGGAGAGAATAAAGATTTGTCAGTAAAATAAATACACCATGTTCAATCTGGCATCAGCAGTTACTACGATTCTCCTGCTATCTTACTGTCAGATAAGAAATTGGTGGACAGCAGCAAAGGGTGCTTGTGCCTGGACTAGCAAATAGCCTGATTATGGCAGTGGGCTTGATAGCCTGGGAATGGTACCACTCTAAAATACAGGGAAAAGTGACTAGCAGTAATATGACTGGTGAGACGTTTTCTTGACACGAAACAGGAGGGAATATTTAAGTAGTTTATCTCCTTCTAATTCCTGCTTCACTTTGTATAAGGAAGGTTTATATATAGAAACTAGGCATATATTAGGCTGTTTGATTCCTCCTTTCTATTCTGTTAATTTTATCTGACCCTGCATAAAACTGGGCTCCTTTCTAATACCAATATAGAAATAAATGCTTGTCATAGCACTATTTTCAGCAAATACTGTCCAATGGATGGGAATACAGGCTCATGCTTACACATAGCCTTGTTTCCTCACAGATATGTTGCTGCCTTCACTGCTGGCAAACTGGCAGTGTTGAACCCTTCCACAAACTCAGGAAGTTCACTGCATGGCCTTCACAGAAATGATTCACAACAGTATGAATCCTACTCTGTAAAGCTTTTGGGTTAGCAAATGCTTCCCACTTTGTGCCTCTTGAGAGCACTTTCCAGCTGCTAACTGTGGGGCCACCCTTAGTGTGCCTGACTCAGCTTGTACAGTGTCATCCTCCTTGCTGTACAGCACTGGGAAATATGGTAGTTTAAAGTCCAGTGTTTTTTCCATAGAGTCAGCAGAGAGTCGTATCTCTGGGGAGTTTTTTTTGGTAGCCACATTTAACAGTCAGTAGAACATGCTGGTCTCAAGTGAGAGATGACCAGTCTATTTGTCATGCAGCACACAAACACAGCAACAAATCAAACCAGTCAGAAAATGCCAGATTTTGTTCATCTCAAATTCTTTATGCTCATCTTCTATTGACTTTGCAAAGATTATGTCTTCAACTATTGTCATTTCTGAAACACAAGCATTCTATGGTTCTAAGTAATTGCTGTTGGAGTATATTTATATGGGCGGTCCCGTGGTGTAAAGGAGAGCACTCTGGACTCTGAATCCCAAGGTTGTGAGTTCAAGTCTCAGCAGGGACCGTCTCCTGGCAGTTCAATCCCTCCCTGCCATCTCATCCCGTCACATCTCGGATGCTCAGCAGAGTCAGCCTCAGTCCTGAGGACTTCTGGGGCCAGTTCTGCACACGCTGTGCCTCACCTAAAAAATCCACTGCGCAGGCTGGAAAGACAAACCCACGTGGGGAGAGCCCTGCCCAAATCTTCGTTTGTGAAGTCTGGCCATACATACATACATATATTTATATGCTTCTAATTATCTTCTTTTTTTTTTTTTCAAAGTGATTGTTGACTAGTTTAGGTGAGTATATTAAAAGATCTATAGATTAAACTTTCAAACTGATGTCCATATTTGTTACTAATACAATGAGGTTCCCCTCCCATGTCATGCCTCTAGAAATGATTGTCACTCAAGGAAAGAAAGCAAGAAGGTTTCACTATGGTTAATGTAATGTAATTTCAGCAATTTTCCCTTCTCACACATTTAAAATTACCATTTAGCTTGTGTTATGAAAGGTGTCCTTCCTAGTTAGTGTTTTGTTCTTTGTAGCAAGTAGGCTAACAAAAGCAGACAAGTTCTTTATCAGCAAGAACATGTGTGCACTGAGAAAACAGAGGAAAATGACAGCTCTGAGCATGAGCCCTTAAGATGAAGCACCCACAAGTAACTATTGCTACATATCAAGCAAATTCAATCATGTAATCCTTTAGTGCTGTCTAAACTTGCTGCACTCTAACTTAGTAGAGAAGATGATCACCAAACCAAGCATATCTATGAAGGCAGAGCTGGAAGTTATTCTGCTGGGTTTTGTTGCAGAGATCATTCTGTAATTTTAGTATGGAAGCATCTTATACTAATTGCTATTTCAACACATTGGAACAGCAATTCTCTCTGCTAAGGACTATAATCAGCATTTCTAATGGGACAATTTAAATGAATAATGAAGATTTGTTATGTTGATCATATTCTGTGGTTGCTCAATAAAGCCCCTGACTTTTGTTATTCTCTGAGCTTCCTCAGTCAAAAGTGCATCCTCAAAAGGATCCTTCACTAACTATAACAGAACTCATGAGACACCAGAGTTTCTTACCTTGCAGCAAATTCTGAGGCTCTCAAACTTCATTTTGATATGAAGTGGAACCTCAACACCAAACATCAAAGCTTTGCACAAAGTGAAAAATTATAAAAAAAAAATCCTTTAATGCTATCAAAATGTGTGATTCAACAGGGGTAAAACCTTTTTTAAAGCATAAAACAAACAGAATTTTTCATCTTCATCATTCTGACTCATACGACAGTTTCCAATGGAAATATAATAAAACAAAAATACAGTGTTTCAGTACTTCCTGATAAGGTCAATGTCAAAAAAATTCTCCTGACAGAGTGTGGCTGTTAAAACATTTCTCAGCAGAAAGCTGATTTGCCACATCAGAAAGGCTCTTAATGGATAATTCTTCTAAATTAAGCAGATGGAGAAGGCTTGTACAGAACTGAGATGGATGTGCTTCATTGTGCTATGATTCTATAATCTGTTTGACAATACCAGAGGACAGTGCCATAGGACCTCCTACACTGAGCACTCATACAAAGTCAATTGATAGTTTTAGACACAAGAGACAAAATAAGAAGAGATTAAAGGGCAATCTCATCTGCCTTTTTCTCTTACGGTGTTAACTTTGTCAATGACTATCAGAATGAGTCAAAATTTTTATTCTGCCATATATCTTTAATGCCATGCCATTTCCATTTCAACGTAAATTCATAGATATTGTGCAATATAAGCACTATAACTACAGCAGTGATAGCTCTGCTTATCTCATATCATGCCTCTCTATTGAGGATGAGTCATCTCTCCTCCTACCATGTAGTAAAGAAAACAGATGAACCTTGAAAAGCTAACATTTTTTACAAATTTATATAGCAAATACCATTTGGAAAATGTATTTGTAAAATCACAACTCCTGTAACTACTATAGCAACCTCCAGACAGTAAGTTATGTACAGTGGGGATGAAAACATTTGGGAAGTATCTGGAATTTAGTTTCTAAAAGATGTTTTCTTAGGAAATAAGAGTAAGAGTGAACTAAATGTTTTTGGAAGTTTTGAATCATGTCCTTGTTAAGTTTTAATTTCAAGTATATTTTTAATTCTGATGCTATGCTTCAAAGTGATTTCTATGTATTGACTGTGAAATCAAAGGGCATATTATAAAATCATTCTCGGCCTTAGTTGTAATGGAAAAATATAAAGTAATTCCATTTTGATCAGTAAAAATGCTTCAACAGTTTCAAATCAACACAGTTTCAGGAAGTGGTTGACAAAAAACCTGAAATATGGCTCAAATTCTTCTCAGCTATGACGCATGCTGAGACTTAAAGCAAACAAATCTCAAAGTCATTAAAGAAACTTAAAATCTATTTCTTCTTTCTATGACCTCCTTCTAAGGTCAGTATGCACACAAACTTTTGATACCAGAACCATATAGAGGTATTCACATCTAACATAAAAAAAGTCCTCTATACAATGGAGCAGATCATCCTGACTGCAATCACACAGCACCTTCAGGATGGACAAGGGATTAGACCCAGCCAGCATGGGTTTAGGAGGGGCAGGTCCCGTCTCATCAACCTGATCTCTTCTTATGATCAGGTGATCCACCTGGTGGATGAGGGGAAGGCTGTGGATGTGGTCTATCTGGACTTCAGCAAGTCCTTTGACACTGTCTCCCATAATTACTCCTGGAAAAGCTGGTAGCCCATGGCTTGGACAAGTGCCCCAACTTTGCTGAATTAGGAGCTGGCTGGAGGATCGGGCCCAGAGAGTGCTGGTGAATGGAACCGCATCCAGCTGGTGGCCGGTCACTAGTGGTGTTCCCCAGGGGTC
>VWZD01001295.1:230844-268290 GCA_013396695.1 Sakesphorus luctuosus
TAAAAACCATACAGCATTGAATGGGAAATCTGGAAGATACCATATAATACATTCTGTTTATGCCAATAAGTAACTATCGTTTCTCCAAAGGACTGCTAATGTTGAGCTAGTGGTTTGATGCACCAACTGATTTGATGCCAGATTTTAATCTGCCTCATACATTGGGTAAATAGAATATCTCTCAGTAATCTTTTATTTCCACCTCCACCCTGAAGCTATTTCTTACTGTGCCATCTNAGAAAAGGTTATGGAAAATGCTATACTAACGCTACAAAAATTAGCAAGTTGGCAATTTCAGCTTCCTGGCCTTCATGAAAATGCAATTTCAAACAACGAAAAACATAGTAAGAAAAAAATGTTATATTATTTTAAATTAACCAGTTGAAAAATAATTCCAATATGCTTTAAAATTGTTTCATACTATTAATACCTCATACTTTGTTTTTACTCTAGCCTTTCCAAGCCAAGAAGCATTTTCTATATTTAGGAAATGTCACAATCAGACAGAGAAAATATAAAAGTCTATGAACTCATGCAAAATTTACCCTTTAAATGAAAATGGTTTTCATGTTTAAATTCCAGAGAGCATTTCAGTTTACTTATATGTTTTTCTTGGAACTTACACATTATTAATTAAATGTGTAAACAATTAAAACCACAAATTTCTCAAACCTTGAATGTTAGTGTTTCACAACCAAACCAGGGAAAGCCTATCCAAAGTAGTTAAAAAAATAAAAAATCCAGATGGTGAAATTTCAAAACCACTGAAGAGGAATTATATTCCTGCTTTCAGTAAAAAACGTTATTTCCATCACAGGTGTGAAACATTGGTTGGAATGACAGAGGAAAGGGAAGCATCACTATGGGTACATGAGAAGGAAATGCAACTTAATGAAGGTGATGTTAGGAAAGAGTATTTTATTAATAGAGGTATTTCTGTAAGAATACTGCACTCAAAAAAAAAAAAGAATCTACTAAACCTATAAATAATGTTTATTAATCTGTCATGCTATGACTTAAACTTCAAAACTGTGCTACCAGACATAGAAATAATGTTTCTTAGACAAAATACATATTTTTAAAAATACAGTCTTTCAAAGCCAAGATATTTCTTGAGTTCTGCTGATCATTTGTGATATGATACTCCTGACAACAAAAATGGAGCATCCTGTATATTTTAGAAACAGAGAAGCTCAACTGGAAACCTGACCTCCAAGTTCCCAAATGGACCTTTCAAAACAATAGGACAAAATGGTCAAAATGTTTGATAGCCTGGTCAGTACACAGGCTGAAATGAAAAGAAACAAACAAATGCAAACATTTTTTTTGCAGGAGATGCAAAATACAGAATTAAGTTACCTTATACATACCTAACTTAGACACAAAAGTGAAATATAACTAATGGCACATTTTACCTTAAGAGAAAACACTCAAAAATATTAGCTATAGCAGAGACATGATATATTCATCTACCTAAAAAACCCCAAAACAAACAAACAAAAAACCACCAACAAAAAAAGTGGTATTCCACAGAATACTTATATGGACTCCAAAATACTGTCATTTAATTCCAAAGTCTACAAAACCAGATGTTTTCTAAATTGGTACACCTTTCTTATTTGTGTCACCTGGTACTAATGGTTTTAAATCTAAATCTATCTGGTTGGACTCTCTTTTCCTTACTTGTCAGCTGACCCAAACATTAAAAAGCCATATCACAGCAGCAGATCATTTTAGAAACAACTTCTGCTGACCAAGGAGGAGACCTTTTTAAAAAAGTTCAATACCATTATACTTCAAATACTGAAGAGGGAAAAAGTAATTACAAGAAATACTTTGAATTACAGTGGCAGAAATAACATTTCAGAACAAACAATGATATGAAAATGGAATAACAATTTAGAAAATGACCCCTAGTATATTTTGAGGTTTTCCAAGCTGGTCTGGATAGTAGCTGATTAGAAAGCTGATCAAAGAACAAGATTACTTCTCCATTCACAACAAAACTCCAAGGAGGAACACGTATCATAGAACCATAGAATAGCTTGGATTGGAAGGAACTTCCAAAGGTCATCCAGTCTAAACCCCAGGCTATGAGCAGGGAAATTTTCAACTAATGTAAGGTGCTCAGAGCCCCATCCAACCTGACCTTAAATGTTTCCAGGGCTGGAGCATCCACCACCTCTCTGGCTAACCTGTGCAGTGTTTCACCAATATAATGAAGAAAAGAAAGCCTAAGCAGTTTGGTGATTTCTGGATTGCTCTCTGCCCTATGGTGAGGGCAGACTGCAGGAAGTAACCAGGTCCACTAATATTTCAGCATCTAGAGAACAGAGATCCTGTATGAAATCTAACTTTCTAGCTGTCTTGGTCCTTGAAATTGCTTCCAGCTATTAAACCCCATTAAATGCAGAAGTAGAATTGCTACCATAAAAGCAGATTTTCACTAGTGATTTTTAAATTATGCTTTTGTAAAAAAGTTGTTCTTAATTGTATTACAGTATGGTAAGCTTTCAGTATCAATTCTATTTGGCATTTAAAAAATAGGCAGCTGATGTAATACAGCAATGTAGCATTATATGACAGATGGATTGGTTTCACAGTAGTCTGTTTACCCTTTGTTACACAACTTACTTGAAAACAAATATTTTATTTTACCTAGTCAGAATAGATAGAAACTAGACAGTTGTGGATGTTCTGGCTGTGGCAGTTCTTAAAGCATGTTGAATTAAGTAATTTCCACTTTACGAACCACGTAAAATTTGAGGAAAAATAAAGGTAATACTGAACTACTGATCTGCCAAGTGAAAAATACAGAAAAAGTCCACCAAAAATGCAATCATGGTACATTCCCTATGCAGAAAAACTTTTCAAAAAGAGTACTGAAATAAGTGAAACAGAGCATTTAAACCATTTTCCATACAAATTTAGCTATCAGCATTCCAATTACACTAGTGTTTTCCCTCCTTATTAAAAATCTTATCATCTCCCCTTTGAGCCAGCAGAAGCTCCAGGCCTGATCACTTTTTTTATTCCTCTTGAGAGCATCACACACATTCTAGTAATTTTCATGCTAAAAAGCAAACTTAATTCATATAACTCTTGCTAGGAGCAATTCAGGAACTGTAGTGCACACTATAGGTTTATGTAAGACAAACAAAGCATACAAATATTAGCCTGTCCTTTAGTGACAAAATACATGCATTTCTCCATGTTAAGCGACATCCCTCATTGACTACAAAGATTAGTCAAGCTTCTCATCAGAACATTAAAAAATTTAAGAAAAATAGGTCATAGATAGTCTTATCCAGAAAGGAGAAATAAAAAATAAGTTCTACATGCATTTAGAAAACAAAAATATGGCAGTGAGTTTATGTGAACGAAAAAAGTTCTTTCCTTTTCTGCATTGGGTTTTACAGTTTTGAAATGTATTTTAATTTGATTATAGAAAAAAATGTATTTGTTATGAAACGACTTTTTTATATTTAGTGTCAAACAAGTTTTTTTAGTTTCAATATTAAAAAAAAGATATTTCTGTCATATATTACTGAGGTACATAATTAATTGAAAGAGTAATTAAAAAAAAGGAAAGGTATTTTTCAAAGAAAGTCAAAATTGCTGCTATTTGATTCATAATTTCTTAGCATCCCCAGAGTTATTCCAATATAGGTTTTTAGCCTGACTCTAAGATGAATTTAAAACCTTATTTTCCTAAGACAGAGTAAATGTTTCTATGGCATTCAAAAACTCCTGGCATTCTCCTAAAATTAGTTAGACCATAGCAAAAGTAACTTGATTAACAATATTAAATATATTAAGAATGTAGCGTATTAAGAATGTAGCATATTGCTTCCTTTAGCAGCTACTTGGAAAAAGAGAGTCAGAATTTTATAAGGATTTTTGATTCTACACAGTGAATGGCCAAGCCAGAAATGAAAGCTCTTTGTTTAAAAATGAAAGCCATATTGGCCATACTCTTTGATCAAAGCTGGCTTTCCCAGGAGCATTCTCCAAAGGAATCCCTGACAAAGCACAGTAAAGCCAGTCTGCACCTAATTCCATTGTATGTAGTTACCTCACACACACACACACTCACACACACTCACACACTCACACACACACCCACATTCACACGCACACACACACACACTCACACGCACACACACACACGCACACACACCCCCACACTCACACGCACACACACACACAAACACACACACACACACTCACACACACACTAACACACACACACAGATTGACCTCTTGGAATGACTTAATCTCTTATAAGTAAAGTTACCCGACTTCCTCCTCCACCCACTGAGAAAGGACAAAGTTTGTTCTTACTTCCACTCTACATTGCAGTTCTTTCACAAGGATCCTCTGCCATGTAAGGGCTCAGGAGCAGTTTCAGTAAAGCCTTATTTATCAAAGCACTTAAACAGCTGGTGAACTTTAATGTGGAAATTTTCTACGAAAATGGAAGTAACTAAACACCCAGGTCTCATGAAAAACCAGTGGACTGGCATATCAAAAGACAGCGGGTGACACAGTGAAGAGAGTGTATGTTCCAATGCTTTGTAAAAGAGAAGCCCTTTCCAATGTGACATTTCCTAGTTTATACTATGGCTAGTTCCAGTATAATTAGGAAAAGGAGGACACATTTTGTGATACTTCCTTTCAGTTGAATGTAGCAACTACATCCACTCTAGCACACCACTGGGCTTGTTCTGAAGGAATTAAGGAAATTTAAAATGGCCTATCTGCCTTTGTCTTATTCAATTTTTCTCTGTTTTTAAAACCATGAATTTATCTTATGAATCCATGTTATATTTTTGTAGAAAATCCAACATACTTTAATTTCTTTGGGGATAAAGTGAAAAAGGCTATTTTGCTGTCAAAACACTAGAGCTTTTGAATTCTCTTGATTTAGACACTTTAAAGCAAATCAGGTCTGAATGTTCTGTACTCATCCAATTTAGTCATAGTTTGACATTTACAGTATCTACATTTTATTTTCCTTTGTAGTCATTTTCCTTTTGATTAGAAGTATTCTATGTCTTTATTGTCAAATCATGTTTGGGCCACAAAAGAAAGTAGGATAGCAGTCATTAAAGATCTGAAATGTGTAAGCTCTGAAAATTGTGAACAATGGCTATTAAACCATTTCCTTAGTATGTCTGATACACGATTGGGAAAGGAGATAGTGTTTTGTTATAAACAAATTTTGGGTTCTATTTATATTATATAAATATACTATTATATGTATACAATGAGAAAAGAACAATACTAAAAAAAGACACATTGTAACTTAAGAAACAAAAATTGAAAATGGATTTGAATCAAAATTAAAAAAAAACAAAACAAAAAACAAAAANNNAAAAAAAAACCAAAAACCAAAACCTAGGATTAAATCCCACAAGTTTGTTCGTGAAATCATTTCTTAATCTGGAAAAATATTAGGCAGAATTCTCCAGGAAAGAATTCAGAAATGCTATTTTTTGGGTGAATGTTATTTTGCCACAAGGACAGGCTCATTCTCGTTATTTGGTATGGTGAGCAGAATATATGGCACAATGCACCTTGGAAGTCTGTAAGACATACACACCTTTCTGTCAGCCATAAAGGTGGACAAGACACCTCAACTCAGACTCAAATCTCTCAACAGATATGTACTTAGTTAATGTGAAGAGTTGGAAAAGTCAGAATCTCTGTACTAGATCCAGCTGGATCAAACTGGAAGCTTGAATGTGAGTCAGAAAACTTACATCACAATTTTCATAGAAAGTGACTTTCAGAACAGAAAAACTTAATTGCATTAGAGCCATTTGTCACTGGAAAAATCACAAGTCTTTTGAAAGACACTTTTTTTTTCCCCATTACCAGTTTATTTGTTTAACCAGTTTAAAGGAGGGAAAGCAACAGAGTTTAACAATCAAAGCACTACTTCAGGGAATCCTATATCTGTGCTAGGGAACATTTAGAATGACCTGTCTCACACTGCAAATATATTAGACATGAAGAATTGGTAGAAGAAATTAGAGTCTTACTAGACCCTTATTAAAAAAAAAGGGGGGAGGGGAAGCCATCTGTATCTATACAGAGTGATTATGCTGCAAAAGATCTCCACAATAATAAAGAAAAATATAATAAATAGAGGTAAACTGCAAGCACCTACATTTTCCAAGCAGAAACCATAGATTCCTACTTTTGACCGAAAAGAGATAATATATAACACAACTAGTATTTACCTAGGAAAAATTAGGGTGTTGCAGATGTTGTATACAAATACACTAAACGCTAATTCTGTTCTGATTAATTATTTCAAATAAGGTGGTACAGAAGTAAAACATCTAAACACACCAACAGTGAGAAGATTCCTCTGGCATTTGATAAAACTAAAAACTTGCATTTAGCAGAGGAGTCACTTAACTAGGACTTGAGAATCCTTGGTTTTCTTCTCCACTTTTCTATCTAATGACCTTTGGCAAGTCACTGTGACCTCCAGTGGCTGAGAAATATGAGACACTACTAAGGAGACAGCCATTAAATAAATTATTTTCTAAACACTTTTGACTTGCTGGAGCATTGTAAGGCTAGATAAAATGAAAGCATTTGGATTTTCAACAGACTGAAGTTTCTTTCAATTTCAGAAAACTGCAGAGTCATGTCCTTTTCTCCCACCCTGTGTGTTCTCAGAGGCATTAATCAAAGCCTATTGTAGTGAGTGAAGGCATTTCCTTTGATATTTGGGAATAAACACTATTATTTCTAGGCACTGAGCTTCTAAATATTAACTATTTCCTGACTGTCACAGCATATGTCCTCCTTCTCTATCCAAAGCTAAACTATTTATAAAGTTTCGGAAATTAAATTTAAGAAGTTGCATGCCATCCTCATAGCCACAAAACTGGATTTCTGTATGACAACTAACTTAACATCTAGGATATTGATGTCTTGAATGCATTTACTATATTAAACTTCACTGAGAAGTTCATTATTCTGTAGGAGCATCTTTAGAGACATATTTGTTTACTGTATGCCTCTTTGTTCCATCACTACCTTATCACATCTTGTTGTACTACATCATGTTGCAAGAAAAACATGAGGAATAACTCATACACTGAAATTGTTTTAAATGGCTTTTATGTGTTAGACAAAGCAGAAAAGGAGGAGGAAATCAAATGAGGACAAAGGAAAGATCCATGTTTCTTATCTTTTTATGTCCTTTGTGTAGATTTGCATTTTGGTTTATGGTCATCATATACACATCTTACCAAGATATATTTTTTGGTACATAATCCTACTTAAAGATAATTAGGTAGGATCTTTGAAGCGTAATACTGAAAAGTGCAGTTACAAAAATACTCACTGTCTCATAACATTTGGCAACACCTCCTAAAAGTCTGCATCCATAACAGACAGCTTAGCACAATATTCTTAAAATCTATTTTAAAGGAAATCTTTATTTGAAGATATAAAATACCCCTTCGGATGAAAGTTCTAAAGGTGGTGTCTAGGGAAGTCTGGTGTCAAGGTCCCAGATAGGATTGTTATGACAAAAATGACAAATTATGACAAACCCAGGCATTAAATTTCAATCATTCCTTGCTCTGAAGTAGTTTCCACCCTAGAGTGACCATAGTGCTTCTAGTATTATCTCAAATATTTACATATCTATTTTCATAAGAACTCATGTAAGTCGGGAGTTAATATAAAATGATGCTGACCAATGAGGCTGGAGATGCTGGAAATTCTGAGTAAATCTGCTGAGATTAGACTGAGGACAGTAATGACTTCTAAGCTAGTATAAATGGGTAAAATTAATAAAAAATATTTACTGGCATAACCTCTGAATGCTATTTATTCTACATAGATAGTCACAATATCAGGACATGTATGATACACTCCAGTCAAGAACACTACTTTGAACATATAACACCTCTTGAATCCAGCCTAATGTAAACTGAATTGAAGAGACTTTTTGCATTGATATCCAGGTTTCAGCAAGGGTAGAGGTAATTTCTTCTCAGTAGCTGTTACAGTGCTGTGTTTTGGGTTCAGAATGAGAATGGCGTTGATAACACACGGATGTTGTAGTTTTTTGCTAAGTTGTGTTTCTCCTAAGTCAAGGACTTTTTTCTTGTCTCATGCTCTGCCAGTGAGGAGGTATGCAAAGGAACTGGGAGAGAGCATAGCCAGGACAGATAACCCAAACTGACCCAAGAGATATTCCACACCACAGAACAGTGTGCCCAGTATATAAACTGGGGGAATTACCTGGAAGGAAGACTGCTCTGGGTACAGGAACAAGGATCTGGCATCAGCATGGTGAGCAATTGCATTGTGAAATCACTTGTTTTTTCCCCTTTTTATTATTATTATTATTTTATTTATTTATTATTACCATTATTATTATCATTATTATCATTATCATTATTTCCCCATTATTACTCTGTTTTACCCTATTTTCAATTATTAAACTGTTCTTACCTCAACCTACAAGTGTTACTTTGATTCTCCTCTCCATTCCACTGGGGAGGATGAGAGAAAGGGGGAGGTATCAGAAGCGGCTGCATGGTGTTTAATTTCCAGCTGGGCTTAAACCATGACAATTGGGATGAAATCAGGTTCCATTCTGAGTTGGTTTTGCCCTTGGTAACATTTTTAAGCTTCTAGAAGTGAATTTAAACCTTGGCATAGGTTTAGAAATTAGTTCTAAATCTTCAGTGAAAGTCAAGTAAAAGATACCTGTGTGAACTTTATTAAAAAGAGAAGAAAGGCTTCTTATTTGTCTTTCTGCACTCATCAATCTTTATGGCATTCTTGGGTGACTTCTGAAATTATTAGAAATATTGGACAAACAATTAATTTGAGACCACATTTTATTCACTGAAATTGGTGAAATGAAACTAAAGGTTCATTTCTCAAATCAAATTTACCTTTGCAACAAGCAGCATTTGAAAAATTACATTTAAGGCCAAATGCAATGAATTGCAAATTATTTCCCTCTTGTGGGAAGTTTGCTTTTAACCCTTCTTTGTACAGTTTTCCAGTCTCTGCCCAAAAGAATGTGCTTTACCACTGTTTATCAGTCCTGCTTAGAACTAAGTAACTGTTAGAGAGTTGGGTAGGTTTGGGGCTATCTGCTGGTCTCTAATTATTTTAAAGTTGATAAAACATAACAATAGCTTTGCTTAACTCATTTTATAGAAACAGCAGCACCCTATTTTACATCATACATTCCTATAGTACTTCAACTCTGACATTCATTCGAAAGCAGTAGTCCATTCTCCACATACAGGTAGTTGTGGACATGTCTCCATTGTGCTAATGAATGTAATGAGGGATTCGTGAAACACTTTCCTTTTTCACCAATAGGTCTTTTGCACAGTCAGCATAGTTGAAATTTTCCACCCAAATCAGGTAATGTTGAATTCTGTCCTCTACATACCATCAATTTTGTGCAATCTTCTCATATGGAACCAAAATGCAGTCCCACTTTTGCAGAAAAAAATCCTTATTTCAGTACTTTTATACAGACGTACACCCTGATGCATCCAATGGTGATTTTTATTCAGTATTGTAAAAAAAATAGATCTTAAAAACTTTGATGAAAAAGGGCTTGACTGGAGATGTTGGAATATTGTTTTAGCCTTCTTATCAAACTATAGCCTTAAAGTTCTAGAATTTTTGTCATATTTATGAATCAACACAGTAATCACTTGCACATTTAACTGTACTTTCCAAACAAAATACACAGAAGAAATGCTCAGACACGGAAAGCTCATTAGGAATAATTAGGAGATCAATTTGTACCTTGTCCCAAAAGGGGGACAGTCATGGTTTGCTTTATTTCCTTCTTTTTTTTTTAATGTCACTTAGGTCTATTATCCAATCAGAGTATTCCCACTGTGTCCTCTAAAGCCTCTAAAGGAGTTGTAAAAAACAACTGGAAAGTGTGAATCAGAATTCGTTCAACATCATACATAGCAAAATGAGTTGCTACTATGAAGGAACTAGCAAAAATTATAGTTTTCAATCTCAGAACCTAGATTTTATTCTAGGGTCCAAGTCATTCCAGTGACTACATATTCCAAACCAGATCATAAAACTGTAATTGCTTACCAAAAGCTCAAAAGTAGCACAGTACATATTCTTTGACAGTGCTCAGAGACAGAAAAAATTAAAAGATAAATCAGGGGCCAACAGATAGAAGAACATCTGATAACTCCCATAGTTTGCTACTACTGAATATGGTTTCCCTCAAACAAATAATCCTAGACTGTTACTGCACCAGGACATCCCATGCGTATCCACAGCAAGTTATTTTGCAGACTGGTAAAGCAGTAAGCCACATTTTTGAAATCTATTGAAATCCATCTTGGAATTCATTTGAAATATAGGGCTCAGTTCTCACTGGCCTTGCCCTGAAGCCTGACTGAGGGTACAGCACTGGGATGGTCCCACCTCAGTATCCCTGCAGTTCACATAGGCAGCTAGGACAGTACAGTGCCACAGGGGATGCCCTGAGACAGTATCACAAGTTAGAGGATTGGGCAATCACCAAACATATGAAGTTTAACAAGAGAAGTGCAGGGTTCTGCACCTGGGATGGGGCAATCCCAGATATTTGTACAGACTGGGGAATGAGGTGCTGGAAAGCAGTGCCATGGAAAGGGACCTGGGGGGTCCTGGTCAATGGCAAGCTGAATATGAGTCAGCAGTGCCCTGGCAGCCAGGAGGGCCAACCATGTTCTGGGGGGCATTGGGCACAGCATCACCAACCCGTCGAAGGAGGGGATTGTCCTGGGTTATATTGTGGCAATTTTAGGCACCACAATATAACAAAAATATTAAGCTCTTGGACAGCATCCAAAGGAGGGCAACGAAGGTGGTGAAGGGCTTTGAGAGGAAGTGTATGAAGAGCAGGTAAGGGCACTTCGTCTGTTCAGTCTGGAGAGGAGGAGACTGAGGGGAGACATTATTGCAGTATGTAACTCCCTGATGAGGGGAAGAGGAGGGGGAGGCACTGACCTCTTCTCTGTGGTGACCAGTGAAAGGACCTGAGGGAAGAGCCTGAAGTTGTGTCGGGGGAGTTTTAGGTTGGATATTAGAAAGAGGTTCTTCACCCAGAAGGTGGTTGGGCACAGGAAAAGGCTCCACAGGACAGTGGTCAGAGCACCAACCTGACAGAATGTTCAAGAAGCATTTGAATAATACTCCCACGCACATGGGGTGACTCTTCGGGATGGTCCTGTGCAGGGCTAAGGGTTGGACTCAATGGTCTTTCAGGTCCCTTTCAACTCAGCATGTTCTGTGATTCTGTGATATTAGGCAAAAAACTTAGGACAGAATGAAGGAAATGTATACATAAATAAGTTGTGAGACACAATTTCAGTTTAGCCAAATAAAACTGATGGTTGCTTGAACTTCTGCAGCACATGGCAGAGTTCTTAAAATTTTACTGAGCTTTATGTTACCTACAGTGGGAGAAGAGCACAGCTTTCAATGCTGTTGCAAGAACCTCAGCTGCAGTTTTTAAAGATGCACAAACAACAGTATGCTATTATAAATACATTCTTCAAATTTAGATCATGCTTCCTCATCCTTGGTATCTTCAAAATTTCACTGCAAAAAGGTTGGCAGGGTGTGACTACTTCTGAGAGCTTTGATATAACCATTTAATGGCTCAGTTAGGATGATGCAGCACAGAGAAGTGTTATATATATTGTGTCTTTTATGATAATGAAAACAGTTCATACATGTAAGAAGAAAGAAAATGAGGTAGGAAGAAAATGAGGTAGCGGTTTTATGTTGTATTAAATAATAATGAAATGAATCAACAACAAACAAAAATAAAAACACTTTTTGAAAAGAACCTGCAGAACTGTGAATGCTGACACATAGTGCACAGGCACAAAAACATGTTTTTAATATTCATTTGCAAGAACTTTATCATATGCTTATCCTTTCCCTACCCCCATCTAAAACTTTAAGAACCAGATTATTGACCTTCAAAAGCTATTTTAAATAACACTATTTATTCTTAAAATGTATCATTTTATTTAAGTCTTTATCCAGTAATTACATTTTAAATTACTGATGTTGGAAAATTTCTAAACTAGGACATTTTTCTTGCAAGTCCACAGTCCATATTTTTTCCAAACATAGAAATAAAATTACTTTAAGTTATTTATGACTAAGTGGGGGAAAAACATCTTTACTATAAACTAAGACCAACATGTATATGAAAGGATGACCAACAACTAAGTGAGAAAGCAGTGGACCAAGTTGTAAGCAAAAATTGTGTGGGATTTATTAGACACCAAAGTCCTCATAATCAACAGCAAATAACTAAAAAGAGCCCACCTCAAGCACATCCACATAAGTAAGGATGCGCCTACAGGACAACATTGTGGGGAAACCTCTCCCTCCTTTCCTAGGAAATCAGCACAAGAGGGTGCCTCTCTGAAGTGCCTATATATGTATGCAAACAGCAAGAGGAACAAGCAGGAGCAGTTGGAGATGTGCTGGTAGTGTCAGAGCTACAACTTACTGGGCTGTTGTAGTCCTTGGTGGGATAGCTCACACAGCAAGAGTACTGCAATTGGTGACAAGGGCTCTTTGGGAAGGACAGGCTGGAAGGAGGAGGAAGTGTTTCCATTTATGTGAGAGAGAAATAAGGACGTGAGGAGCTCTTCTCTATATGGATGCGGAGCCAGTGGAGAACATACATGGCAGGATTATTGGTCAGATCCATTAGTGATGTTACAGTGTCCCTGCTACAGACCATGTGACCAGAAAGCAAATCATTTGTCTTCAGACAATTGGAAAAAGCCTCATATTCACAGGCCCTGGTCCTCATGGGGACTTTAACTATCCTGAAATCTGCTGGAAGTGCAACAAAGCAGGGCACAAACAATCCAGGAGATTTCTGGAGGGCATTGATGGGAACTTCTTGGCAGAGGTGATTGACGATCTGACAAGGGCAAGTGCCCTTTTGAGCTACACATCCTCTCTAGCAAAAAACCTGCTTCGGGGCAGCCTTGATAGCTGTGACTAAAAGCTGGTGGTGCTCACGAACAAGGATCTTTGTCTCTAACAAAACTCAGGTGTAAAAAGAAAGCAAACAAGGGGTGGAAGCAGAGTCAGGTCATTCAAGAACATATTCCTCATAAGGAATATCAGGCCAACAAAGGTTTCTAGAGGTCTGTAGGAAGCAAAAGACATGCATGCCTCCTTCTGATAGGGCAAGGGACTTGGTGGCAAAGGACATAGAATAACTCAAGGTACCCTATGCTTCCTTTGCCTCAGCCTTTTCCAAAAAGGAATTTAAAAAAAAAAAAAAACCAAACCAAACCAAACAAACCAAAACACCTTTTTTTTTTTTTTAATTTAAGGGTGATTGAACACTGGAGTAGGTTGCTCAGGGAGCTTGTAAAGCCTCCAGCCTTGGACATTTTCAAAACCTGACCAGGCATAATCCTGTGCAACCTGGTCTAGATAACCCCATTTCAGTACTGCTTTTATCAGTCCAGTTGAACTAGATGACCTCGAAAGGTTTCTTCCTCCCTCAAATGTTCTGTGATTTCACCAGGCACTTGATTAGGCTACTGTTTAAGAGCAATTCTATAGTTACCTGATTCATCAGCAGGGGAATACATATATAGCCTACGATTCAACAGTGCATGTAAAATTTCCAGTTTACTGTTTCAATTCTTAGTTACCCTTCCCCCCCCTCCAAAAAAAAATAACAGTCATAAAGACTTTGTGACTTTTGTTACTCAAGAGTAACAAAGTTTTATCATAGACACTTCTGTTACTCAAAGATAATAAAGAGCAACTGCATTATTTGGTATGTTTTATAAGGTAGTAGAATGATATTATCTACAAAGTAGGTTTGCTATTCAGCCTTTTCTGGTGGTTCAGGAAGCTGAATGACACTCTTATTTTCAAGCATCACACCCTGTATCCTTTCTTGCCGGCAAGTACTTCTGAATGAAATATCTGTACATATCAAGGAAGAACAATAAAATGAGAGCTAAGGGATTAACAATGCCTGAGTAGAAGCTCAGTATGCTCTGAATACAGACTTTTATGAAAGGTACGCTCCAAATCCCACAGAATGATGAGGGCCTTCACCTTTCATGGTCTCCCTGAGATGATCAAGGTGCTCAGCACTTAACTGGTTCTCCTATTGACAAACGAGGGCTTTCAGACAACTAACTGGTGAAAGCTTTACAACAACAGACAAATTAATTTTATTATAGTTTCATGCATCAAATGGAAAATGTATTCATCATATTTTGTTTGTATAATCAACAAGGAAATATTTTATATACAAACATAATATATGTAGTTTTTTGGAGAATAGACATTTCAAAAATACTCATCTAATAAATTTTGAATAAAATAGGTCTTTCCAGTGGAAATAAACTTTTTTCAGCCTAAATAATCAGCAAGAAACCAAAACCAATATCAGCCTAGATATAAACTATATAAACATACCTACACAGTTTTAAAATATAAGTATAATGATGAAACTTGGAAAAAAAAAAGATAGAAAAGCAGTCTGATTTACTGATAAAAACCTGCCAGATGATGTCTCAAAAAAATCTCTTCATGCTGCTGTTTTCCTTCACACATTGATGTCTTAGCTATACAATGGGTTTCATCTGTCCACTGATACATTTATTTTTTTACTGCTGACTGTGTGCTCTTCTGTAACTGATCATTTTGGATTTTTTTTCCTGAGAAAAACAGTTTCCTCAGGGAAAGAAAAAAGTTCCCTTCCCCTCAGTGATTCAAAGTTCACATGTATCTAATTTCAAGTTAAAGGCTGAAAAAGTGAGGGGACAACATACTAAAGTGACAGCATTCTGAATACAGCATAATCTATCAGTAAATACACTGTCAGTCTGCTACATTTCTAGCAGGGTCTAAGATGGACTTCAGCAGCATTATTTAATTTTCATACTCTCATATATTTATAAGGCAAACAAAAGAAAACCTGTTCACCTCACAACATGCACTTTCTCTTTCCTCACAGTAACCTTTTGTGAAAAAATTATATATTGAATTTACATATAAGCCACTGAAGACAGAGAACATAGATATGCAAAATTATGCAAGCAAATACAAGCAGGCCCTGTCTGTGCTCTGCAGCAAAGAGAAGCCAAGTAGCCACATGAACACAAAGACAACAACCTGACATAGGCAGACTGGCAGCTTTTTCAGCACAGGATTAGCGCTGTCCTCTGTGTGCAGCTCTGAGGCAGCAGGGCACAACTCACTCACATTCACCTACAAATGACAATACATCTCTACTATTAGTAACTTGGTAAAGGTTGTGAAATAAAACCAAAAATATCAATAAACTTAATCCATGTTTCACAAGGATAGACTATAAGCAAGTCAACAGTCTTTCCCTTGTTGTGGTGCCTGTCAGCACTTGTGACCATCATACCATTTGTTGAAGCAATTGGGACTAGGGCACATGGACTGCAAAGACTGAGACAATAAATTTAAATTAAAAAAAACCTGCCATAAATGAAAAGATACACAATAAAATAAAATGCAGAAACTATTTCCATTTTTATATTTTTCAGTATTCTTCCAGTTCTATTGGACAAGAAGTATCTTTAACATCAGGCTCAGTATCTCAAGTGCCAAAAGGAATTTTTTGATTCAAAAATCCTTCTCCTAAGACCTACACACAGATGTCACACACGCAAGAAAAAAAAGGATTGATTCTAGTTGGCAACCCAGTTTTTAGGAACAAAAACCCCCGGGCCATTACATGTTGAGTAGTTTCATCATGAGTAGGATCATGGCCTTGTAGGCAAAGTTACAAAACTAGGATACAATTATTTGTGAACTCTGGTTGCAGCGTTGCTGTGATTAAGCCCTTACAATCACTTTTGAGGACTAACAAAGATAATTTCTTCTTTGTAATGGAGATAAGATGCTAATAATGTAATAAATTTGGCTGGTCCTAGCCATCATTCCGTTCCACACCAAGCTAAAGAGTGGATCATTGCAACAGAATACGTGAAAAAAGGGACATATGAAGAAATTTCTCATTAAAGAGAAATTATTATCTAGTTGACAATTGATCTTCTTACATATCTGACCAAGCCTAATTTGAAATGCTTTATTTAGTATGCTTTACTATTCTGCTCTTCTCCAAGAACGTGGTGAGATTCTCCTTTGCATATTTTTCATTTGCTTATTTCTTGTTTGATTTTCTGTTTATTTGTTTGTTTATATCAACTCTTATCTAATTTTCCATGTTAAAATTTTATTTGTGAAACAGTATTTGAGAAAAAAAAAACAATATCCTTGAATATTTTGTCTAAAAACTGTATAAGGAAGCTTTCTATGAACACTACCTACATTATTTGTACCTTATTACTTTCTGTCCACTCCAGACTTTACTGTTGCTTAAAGCTACAAGGTAATGAAACTCCTGTCTGTACTTCCTTGAGTAGAATGCTGCTCAAGTCTTCTCCTGTTTGCCCTCTCCAAATCTGAATTTTGATTTTTTTCTGCATATATTGTAATTGCTTTTTAGGCATGTATTATGCTTGTAACTTGTCAGCTAAAAAAAGTTTCTTATTTTGAGGCTCAACCTTCAGCATGTTAGGTAAGCTATAAGAACAAGTGACATTGTTAAATAACAGTGCAAAGAATAAAATAAGTCTCACTAAGAAATTGTTTGCTTATACTGCACATGTTACCATGGAATTAATTTTCGTTTCTGTCATAATAAAGAATTATTCCCAAGGTATTTAAGGGCTTATAAAATCATAAATTCCTTCATATTTAGAAATATATCAACAGAGCCTCTCACCTGGTAGCATGCAAATTTTTTTTTATTTAATTTGGGTTCATAAGTAACTATTTTGATCAATTAAATGTAACTGAAGCGAGCAATACATAAGAGTGACAGGAATACAGGAATGATTGCTTAGTTAGGAAGTTAAATGAGATATCAATTCCTAACATAAACAGTGTTTTCAAGTTTTTGAATCCATGTTTCACAGCTATATTCGATACATGCAGGATTTTTTTTTAATTTTCTAATACAATTCAACCCTAATACTGTTTATATCTGGCCTTCTCAATAGTTCCTGTTCAAAAGTGTGTCATTATTTGTCTGAGCATCAATTTTAGCAATTATTTTTCCTTTCTGTGCGTCTGATTTTCTACCTCAGGTGTAAGCTACTCTTCTTTCCTTTCAAACTTTCATTATGTTTTCTCCCTTCTAGCTGTTGTTAATACATCCTTGAATTCAGCTAAGATCTCAGCCCTTTTGAGCCAAAGTACCGGCAACCAGAACTCAGCACTGCCCTTCAGAATTCAGATTGTTACATTGCCAGACTCCCACATAATAAGTGTCCCCCGTGTCATTGATTGCTCAGGTAGAGACCGTAACTGACATCCTCAAATCAAGTACAATAATTTGTTTGTAAACCACACATAAATATCTTCCAAGCAGCATTTTTAAATGAAGTAACCTACCACTAGACAGATGGTTGAGCTCTATTCCAACTCAATTATTTATGATTTTGTAGTTATGTAGATTAATTTCTGCAGTTTCTGTTAGGTGTTTGAAAAAAAAAATCTACTATTGACAGATGATGAGCCAGCTAATGAACACTGTGGAGTGCACATTGTGCACAATGTACTCAGAATGAGAAGGGGAAAAATTGCCTAAATAAAATAGCATAAAAAACTTTTAGTGCATTATTATTAATTATTATTATTATTATTATTATTATTATTATTATTATTATTATTATTATTATTATTATTATTATTATTATTATTATTATTATTATTATTTTATTATTATTATGATGCTTACTGTCTCCTAAGTAGAAAAAATTGACTACTACTGGTAAAGAATCCCCTCAGGAAACCATCATTTAAATTCAGGCCCTGGACTTAAATGAAGTTGTTAATTTTTTTTGTGCTAATTCAGGCCTTTTTATAAGTGCTTGAAGATGTTGTTGCCTCTCACTTTTACAAATGAAACACACCACCAGCTTCTTCTATTCAAACTGTTGAAGACACAATCTTTAAAAGAAAGAGGGCCATAAAGAAGGGGGAGAGGAACTGTCAGGTGGGTACAGCTGGACAAAAAATCTTGCACTTCACACATTTCACAAAACTTGCAAATAAATACTCAAAATATCTTCAGATACTTTGTGCTCATTTCCAGAAGGATAATCTCAATATGATCATATCAAAAGATTAAACCAAAAAATGCATATGGTATTTTAAAGTAATGCTCACAAACACATTTAATATTTTTAATGATGTCATTTTACAATTTAATACTTTTTTAGTGTAAAATAAATATTCATCATGATGCACAACCTCAAAGAAAGCCATGCTTAAGTCAAAAGGCAGTTACCAGGCAATGAGTTTTCATAAACTCAGTGAAAATTCTAACTCTTACCTAGAGCTGAGAACCTGCTCCTATTAAGAATTTCCCACTTCCTGTTTCTTCTATTGAAAAAAGTTTTCTCCAGGTTTTTTCATTATTTTTTCAAAATTTTAATTCTATTGTATTTAAAGCAAGTCACTAGATATGAATATAAATATTAAGTATTAGATAATTTATATACTATACAAACTCACAATATAGGTTTCTCTTAATTCAGAATTATGGAGATGGGAGTGAAAAATATTTTATTTCAAGTTTAATTTTGGTTTGTACTGGTAAAATTGCATTAGAGAATTCTGAATTTAATCAGTTACAATCATTTAATAAGTTGAAGGTAATTCACAACTTTTACAGCAACACAGTGTCTCTGTAACAAAAGTGAAATACTGTAGCAGGACAAGCTCTCTGAGTAAATTCTACATACTGAAAACCTGACTAGTGCAAATTCTCTTCAGTGATTTTTACAGACTGCATTCAAATGCTAAGATTCATGAGTGCTACCTCTTCCACTGCCAGACAGAGACAGATCCAGGACACACTGCCTTCGTCTCTGTCTCACAAGGTGAGTCGAGGTACTTCAGAGGTTTAAAAGAATAATGAGGTTGTCAGTGTTCTAGCTGTAAGCATCATAGGTACAACTGATACCAATGGAGGAATAATATTTCACTTCTGACTAAGAACTGATTTGGCAGGTAGCTAAACTAAGAGGTGGAAACCTTTGGAGTACAAGAATCAGAAAGCTACTTAGTAGACCTACCCCGATGGAGACCATTTCTATTATTTTGTCTATGTAGAAGTTTTATAAAACCAGAAACTCTGTTTTTCTCATGCCACACTTTCTCTGCTGTAATGACTTTCACATCTTTATCTGTGCTGAATCAACCACTTTAATGTCATGTGGGCTAATGTAGAGGCAGAAAGCTCATCAGTGATAACAGTAAGAAAAAAACTGGTGGGGCAAAAACTTGCATTCCTAGGGAGCATTGTCTCCTAAACAGATAAACATTGTACAGAGTGCTAGCACCTAATCCATTTAAACTACTCATTGTAACCAACCTACATATTTTGATGATAATAGGAGGATCCATCAGTACAAACACTAGAGGTATGCTTTCATGTCTGTTTTTAATTCTGAATTTTAACAGCTTTTTATTGACCCTTTTTATCTAACTCACCTAAAATACCCAGAACACATTTTTCTTATACCATAGGACTATCAGCTTTAATCTTCAATTTTCTACCCCCAGGAAAACTCTCAAAAATAAAAGCAGATTGAGTGAGAGAGGGCTATATCTAGGTATCAGTCCTTTCATAATCTACTAAAGAAAATTCAAAGCATAGTGTCATTTGTAATTCAACGTACCACAAATTTTTCAATGCCAAGATGCCAAAAGCACACATGGTAACAGAGAACACCTTGCCACAGATATGAAAATAGAAACACACTAATATACCTGCTTATTGGAATTCCCTCTGCCTCTATGTTTACATTGTAGTGAGTGTTTTACTGAAACACTTGCATTTTCTGTGCGAATAAGACTGAAAGAAATCGTTTAGTCAGAGAGAAAAAGTGATAAAGAGACTTCCAGTGTAAGGTAGTGGCAATACTGTGTCATCTGTCTATTCTCACAATTGCATTTGAATAGTAACTGTTCTCATTTACATACACATTCAGATTTATATTGACAGTTTATTTACCATAGCAAGGGTTTGGTTATATATGTTATGAATATATACAGCATCAAAAAATAACTAAAGTATTTTATAATAACCATTATAATAATAATTGTAATAATATAATTGAAATCTGACAATGCTTTAAAACAGAATTTACCCATAAGAACTGAAACAGGAAGAGAGTGCTTAGCTTCTACCAAAGAATCTAATAGTTCCAAAATCCAAGAGAAGATAATTGCTTTACTTTAGCATTAGTTAAAGTAAAAAACCAGTACCTGTTTCAAAGACAGCATATGAATGCATTCCTTTTTGGAGCCACATTACACATCCTGATTAAACAGTAGATCTATGTACCTAAGACCTTGAATTACTCCAAAGTCTTCATTTACTATGCTCTCAATGAGCCAGATTGCTGTGAGAAAAATTGTGCAAGAGCTCATAACAACAGGCCCTGTAATGATGCATATATTCATACTGCGTGGGTGTTGCGGATGGAGTGACGCATTTCACTTGTAAGGGAGAAGTAGCAATAGTTTATTGATATAAAACAGCAATTTAACAAAGCTGCATAGTAAATGACTCAGTGGTTCAACAGGATTTGATGACAAGATACACTTCATTTGTTACTCTAGAGGACAAAACTGTCCGGGAGACCCTCCTGTTATGAGGCTCAGACAGGACCCCCCTGCTCTCTGAACTCCTTTCTGAGGGGAGCTTAAGGTGTGCTAGACGCAGACATAGTGCCAGACTTACGTCTAAAGGACCACATGTGCACAATCAATCCTTTATATCAGTTGGAAAAGATTTCAGTTTCAGCACGCTTATTCCCAATTCACTTACTGAGTATCTGACACAATAAGGATTCTTTCACTCTCAAGGAGTGACTTTGAGAGGCATCTCAATTTGAGGGAAGATCCTGGCCTGCAGCCTGCTGCCATGCATGAGAACACAACAGCCCCTGGCCTGTCCACTATTTATGGAGTAAAATGATTTAACATATAGTCACATTTGCATATCAGTGGTATTTTGGTTGGCACATGCTCAACTAGCCTTCAGCTGCTGAGAAAGACTTATGGCCCCTAACTATTGTGTCGTCTTCTATCTTCCCAGAGCCCAGCTGAGGGGAGCACACCATCATAGTCAACAACTTAGCGATGCCTTGACTTTTGAGATTTTCCTCTTATACTCTCAAAATTACTGTCTATCATCACGCACAGAACTTCTTACACTTTTAAACATTGAGAAATAACAGGAATTCTTCATCTTCTAATTTCTCAACTGCTCCTCATCTTTATCTCACTACAAGAAGCCCTTCAAGCCAAGATCTCAGTCCTGCTGCCAGTCCATTTCAAACCACCACAGCTTTGTACTTGAGTCTAAATTTGAATTTTATGAAATGATGATGTACACCACTTCAGTAAATCATAACTGAAAACAGTCTTTGCTTTACTATTTCAACTTGTAAATGTTTCTACCATTTATTGCTCTCAAGTGTTACCAGCTTCTTGCTAACTACCATAACCAGGCATGGCACTTCATAAGGACATTTTTTTTCTTTTTTTTTTCTTTTTTTAAGTTTCAAAGGTTCTATTTTTGCTGACAGATAATGAGTCATCAGTGTGTTAAATAAAAAGAGAGTAAAAACAGTAGATAAGAAAATCTCTTTTCTCAAGGCTTTTTGAGGTCAGGTAATCACTTTAATTTTTAAAAAAATATTTGGCATTTTGTTAGAAAAATAAATACACCTCTTATAAAGCTGCTTCAAGCTCAAGAAATAATTACCTGTCACTGTAGCCATGCATGTCTTAAAAACTGTTGACCACAGTAGATACCCAGGCAGCATTCAGCCAAGACTGTGCCCAACACTACACACTGGTCATCATCTGTCACAGCCTGCGGCAACCAGAGACCTGTGCCCTTACCAAGGGATGTCCTCCTCATGCTTGAGCTCACAGGACCGGTGCCCACACTCTTCTCATCCTGCCTCTCTCTAAACTCCAAAAGTTTTCTGTGTTTCAGTATCACTCAGCTAAAATTCACACCATGTAAATCCTCATAGAAACTTCATTGGGTGCAGCAAATGCAGTCAAAGTGGAGAGCACAGGTACCCACCTTCAGCTGGCAGCACTGAGCATCGCTCCCAGCCTGAGGCCACGACTGAAATGGCACATTCCTTTTCCAGTGCTGCTTTTTTTGGTGGATCACAGAATACAGTATGAGCTGCTCATATTTTATTTCAATTCAGCTGCTCTGGACATCTGTGCCCAGGTGCCAGGGACCTCCTCTGCGAGAAGAGGAGGGGGCTGCCCCATGCCGAGAGCAGCTGGTTCCAGACAGCTCCAACCAACCCACTGCAGGGCACAGCTGAGCCCCGCAGCCGCCCTGGAGAGCGCCTCAGGGAAAGCGTTTTTCAGAAAGGTCAAAAAATGCCTGAAAAGAAAAGAGGAATGAGGGAAAAAAGTGTAAGGAACAGGCCTGGGAGTGCTCAGACCACCCCAGGAGAAGGCGAGAAGCTGTGCCACTTTGACTGGGGCAGGATTCGCTGGCTGCATATTCGCTGGTGGATATGGCTGCATATTTATGTGGCCTTAAAAGGAGAAAAAAAAAAGCAGCTAAGCTCCATTAAAAAAGACAGTAGTATCAGTTTGGGGGCACTTCAGTGGTCTTGAAATGAATTAATTATTGTTATTTTGTTATTGCTAATGCATCTAGAACTGTCAAAGGAGAATTAGCGGTATTATCCTTAGGAGGATGTAGGATACCTGGCATGCAAAAACATTTAAAGCATTTATGTTTCTAATTGTGCCACTATCAGTGATATAAGGGTTATTCTGTTCCTCCTGCAGATTTCTTGGTGACACAGGATGCAAACACATGCTCAGATCAAACCTGAGAAGAGGGATTCACAACAGATAAACCCTTATATTCAGCCCTTTTTCTTTCCTTTTCTCTTGCATGATGGAAGAGTCTAGAAAACCGTTCATATCCACATGAAGTGTTTCTACCCAAGGATAGCATTCAGTAGCAGAGCACCACACTTGAAAAACCTTATCCACTTGCCTGATTTGCTTTGTTTTTATGGTCAAATGGTTCCCCTGAGAGGGACTTCTTATAAGCTCAGACTGAGCCAGTCTATGGTCAGAGGTCAGAGCAGCATGGTTCCTGATCTATGCATGAAAGCAGCACGGATATTTAACAGAGTTAGAAAGCTCACTTAGACTTTTGAAAGACATCCATGAAGGCATTTTCATTTAATGTGATTTTTATGCTAATTCCATCATCTCAGTGACAAAGCAAAGATGATGTCGTCTGGAGTATTCTGAGTATTGTGACAAATCTTTAGATATTTATACTATTTTCTATTGTTTTGTCTCTAAAGTTTCTTCACTGCTGTGAACTTACACCAATTAATTTAGAATATCATCATGTTTTTGATACAAGATTATCTTAGAGAATCCAAACTGAAATATTTAAAAGGTATAATAAATTTGCATTTATATCTGTAGTTTGTGGGCGGGGGGGGGAGGGTTACTAGTGATTTATTCACTGTTTGATTTGTCCACGAAAATCATCACAGATTCAAGGGCTGATATGTTACAAATGCACCCAGCCATTGCTTCACTAGAACACAGCAATTGCTGTGCTTATGACAGAAAGGATTAGTAGCAAATTTTGTGCTGAAGATGATGTAGTTGAGGAAGGAAAGCCTTTATCATGGTTTAATTCCTTTAAATTGGTTATCTCAATGATTCCTATGTAATTCAGTATAGACATGCTTTTGATATTTATAATGCTTTTGCACTGAGTTGTATAGCCCCTTTCAGGTAGTCACATGAATTGCACATATATGTATCATCTGTGCATTAACCAGGCTGTTCTGCCAAGGTTTGGCAGAATGGTAGTATAAATCACAAAAGCTAAACCTGTAAATAGTTTATGCTTGTCACACAAAACAAACACAGAAACTCCCTTTACACATCTCAAAATGCATGATTGAGAACACCAGCAATATTCTCATGTTCTCATGTTCTCTCTCATGTTCTCTCACCATACTTCCCTGCTGTAGTTATGTTACTGTTTTTCAGCACTACGTAACAGCAGATACTGTGGTTATTGCGTTTTCTTTTGTATAAATATACCTTAAGCTTAACACATGTACTCTATTCATGGTCCATTAACAAGAAATTGTGCATGAAATGTTGTAGACTTTATTTTAAGGTAGATACAAAAATGATAAAAACTGAAAAGGCCATGTTGGAAGTTCCTTTTTGAAATTCTACTGAGAACTTGATTTTTTCATCTTAATATTCCACTACTGCTCATCCCCATTATGGGGGAAAAAAAAGCCTTTTCTACCACATGTTCTCTTTGTGAATTGTTATGAAATCTCACTTACCAAAACATATTTCAAGCAAATAAATGGCATCTAATTTCTTCCAGATTATATTGCCATCTGAAAGACACTAACATATGTGAATGAGATTGGAATTTGTCCACTCTGTTTTTCAACTTCTCTCTCAGTCTGAGGATTCAAAAACACCAGGGTCATATCCGAAAACAATGAAGGACTATCTAAAATAACAATAACAATGAACGTTTAAAAATCTCTCAGGCCACGCTAAGTATAAAGATAAGTTGAATGGTGCAAAATTATATTAGGGCTGAGTTTACTTTCACAAACAAGCTATTTATTATTATTTAGTTTTAATCTACTTATACAAAATTGCATAATAAAATAATCATATTATCACTGCACAGATATAAAAAAGCTGGTAAAAACCAGTAACATAAATTGTCATTCAGTCATTAGAAACATCAAACAAAGGCAAAATCAGGGTTGCCAGCACAGCACTGCCTAGCTGCCCTCATGCTCTCCCTTTCAGATACTAACATGACATTGTACTATTTTTGCCTCACCTCAAAAGATGAAAGACTAACTGAAAAAAGTGAGGTATAGCTGACAACTCCATTGGTTTGTTGGGTTTTTTTTTCCAGCCTACTGCTCTACTGCTTCTGGCAGTACTGAGTTTTTGTCCAACATTCTCTGGACATCTAAAAGTCAGGATTAAAAACCATTTTTCAACAATGAATTTCAGAGCTTTTCAAAACAGTCATAACAGCCTTTTTAATTCAAAAGGCATTTTCAGCTTTTCAAAAGTTTGGGTACCACAATCATAAATGGAGAGATTTCATAAATCAAAATGAAGTAACATTAGTGTGCTATTAAAATGGAATAGATTTTTTGATGGAAGAAGCTATGTTGCAACTCTACTTTTATAAATTATATTTCATACACATAAACACAAGGATCAATAAATTTCTGCTGTTGATATTAAAAAAAAATCTGCAATACTCTTAGATGTGGTTACACAATCTTCTGGGAGCCCTAGAGAAGACAAAGGTCTGGGCTGCAGGAAGACTAATCAAGCCCAACAAATTTGCACATACACTTAGCAAGTTTTAACACATGCAAAAGGTTTTTTTGAAGTTTTCGGATATGAAACTAATAGCCCAATTTGTGATATCTACTATAAATTATGGAATATAAAATGCATTAGGAGAAAATATTCAGCTTGAGTTTATTGACTTTATTTTTTCAGTGGAAATGCTAATATATGTATCAGGCTATCTAGCTTCTAGTCATTTGCTAGACAATTTGATTTGTCATCATTTGCTCACAGAAAACCTAAATGAAGGTAAGCTACACAAAATACATAGAACTCTGCATGAATTCAGCATTGTCTGTCACTGAAGAACCAACTGCTGTCAGTAAGGTTGCTCACTTACAGACTTCAGAAAAGCCACACTGACATCTTGCACTGGCTACTGATGTTTGTTTAGTGCAACAGTCCCTTCCCTCCAGCTTAGGTAGTGCAATCAGAGGAGTAGGTGGCCATCTCCCTGTTCTCCCACTCCAGAGGAAGGGAAGGAGGTGATGACAAAATTTGTATCTGAACTGCTTAAAGCAGGTCTGTTAAGAATACAGAAATAAGGTAAGAGCTCTGCATGTAAACACTTTTAGATATTCTGCCTACGGAGAAACAGGTGACTTCTGCTTCCACAGCCAGAAATGCTTCCAAAACACTTAACCTAAACCTTATCTCATACCTGCACACTTTTGCCAAGGCAGAAATGGCATGAGTTGGGAGATGCACATGCAGCAGCTAACAAATGTTGCCTTCATTAAAGACAGAGGGGAGTTGTTTGTTTGTCATCCTAAACATAAAAATAGAAACAAAGCAGGCTCCTTGGAGACCTATCTATGAGTTTAATTCATTGGCACTAAAGCAGTAAAAGTCTGATGTCATATGTAACAACTTACTTTTGACATACAAAAGGACAAAGTCTGATGAGTCAATAAAGCATAAAAACTTCTAAGTGTATAGAGTGGGTAATCACAATGTATTGTAATTCAGTGTCATACAAAGACATTCATGGTTCATCACAACTACAAAAGGAAAGTTTCAGATACTTGTGAGGATCAGGATTAGAGACTACTGTGATTCTATTTTAGTAATGCAAATGTAATGTTTAATTAGGACAATGAAATTAAATTGATACAAAGTGTCATGTATAACCGTGTGGAGTTTATCTGTACTTTGAAGCATCAGCATGTTTGAGACAGATTTTTGGATATTGTTTTTAGTCAAAATCTATTATGGCTACCACAACAAGGTGTGCTGCATGAAAAGCAAAGCTGTTAATACACTCTGCCTATCAAAATTACTTTTTCCTAAGTGCACAGGTGTCAAGAAATCATGACAATAAGGTTGATGCTTTCTTTACATAATTATGTAGAACTGCTTCTAGCTTTAAAAAAAAGGCAGCCCTTATAAGTGCACAAGATGGGGTTTATTTTCAAATAGTATTCTTCAGGAGGTATTAAAAAACATGAAAATGCATTTTAAAATTCCCTATAATCTTCTGGAATCATCATAAAGTAGATAATGTAAGCATGTTTTATTCACCTATGATTACCCTGAAAATGGGATTTGTTTCTGCTGACTTTTTTCTTTTTCCTTTTGTTTCTGCCTCATTCTGGAGAACAAAATATGGATTTCTTCTGTTTAGACACAGGAATGATGCTAGAGAAATAAACAAGGCTTATAAATATGCTCATAACACATAAACCAGTCTCCTACATTCTCGTGTAATATTTTCCTTTAGCCAGAGACTCCTGCTATGGTTTAGAGGTCTTTTACTGAATTGAGGTATCATTAGCCCTTATCAACAAAGTCAGTGTTGCAGACAGGAATGGGTACTTGGATCTAAGTTAATCTCCTGTATAAATTGAGGACAAAATGGAAGGAAGAAAAAGAGGCTGTTGCACTAAGAATAAACAACTCCCATGTGAAGAGGATTTGGGGAGATAAGCACTACAGAAGCACTCAGAGCAGTCCAAGCTGCTGTTGACTCCACAGCCCCCCTGACAGAGAAGTTCACAAGCTATTTCTTGCATTATACTCTTCTCGTGAGCAAAGAGAATAACCACTACTAGTCAAATGTGCTACATGCAGCTGCAGTCAGTACTGGATGTCAAGAGGTGCCACTACCTAGTTACATTATTGCCCATCGTTTTCACTCCAAGTGTGAGGCATCCCTGCATAAAAATGCAAGTGTAGTTGTCTTAGTTCTGTTAGAAAGTTTTGGGGATTTTTTTCAGAAATTTGACACATCAACAGTACAGGAAACACAAAGGACACAGCCATACTGTCTTGAATCTGCAGGTTGCCTGGAGCATTACTTCTAAGTGCGTGGACTAATCACTTGGCTCACATTAATTGTTGGCCTCATGAATCTGATTATCACCCTTCTCAAGGACACATAAGAGTTCACCATTTTTACTGCAAGACTATTACCCTAGTGCAATAATCCAAGTAGCATTTTGTTTTCCTTTCCCCCTGCCTGACAGAATCTGCTCTTCCTCTTTTTTCATAAAAAGGAAACCATGTTCCCTGCACTCCTCTTTGCAGATCACCTTTACGGGATGAAGACAACAGATTATTCAAGCTTTCTACAAACATCTGCCCTATCACAGTCCAGCTAGGAAGTTGGATCTGCTGATTATATAGCAATATCCAAATAGNTTTTGAAACAGAAGATGTATCTGGTACATCTTGGAGGGCAGATAAGGCATAGGAATAAATGACAAAGAATAATGAAGGACCAGGGTATCTTGACATTCCACATGCACAACATTGAACACCTTAAACTTGCTATGCACTACCAAGTGGCTCATGAGTTTAACAGCAAGTCTCCTAATGGAAATTATCCAAATTAGAAAAATAATTACAATAGGATAAAAATGACAGAAGATTCAGGTAATGCATCCATTCTTCAGTCTCATTAAAAAGTTCTCTCTGCAACACTTTGGTCTTTACTTACAAGCTCTTTGAGGAAACAGAACAACAAAAGAAAAAGCAACAAGAAAGAACAAGGCAGAGGCCTGGCTTAGAAAGACTAATGTAAAGGCCTGGAAAGAAATTCCCTGAATTACCTGCCTTTTTCTCTTCACTAGCAGCTCAGTAACATAAACAAAGAGTACTTTTAAATCAGAAAAAAACCCCCAACAATGTACATAGATCTCAAATTGTATCTGATCATTTTACTTACAAAAAAAGTAAATACTATTCCCCATGAACTCCTTATGTTTGGGTTTTTTTGAGGTTCTTTTTGGTCACATCATGAATGAATGCAACTGTTTTCAAATGCTAGTACTCATGGTAATTTTAAGAAAAATTACAGCATAATATAAGGAACAAGAATTATAGTGACATGAATAGTTTTAAAAGTAAAGGCAATACACTCTGCTTTTGAAAGTACAGTTATTTTAACTGTAGTCAAAACCACATGTAGAGTATCTCTAAGACCTGAAGTTAATATTTTTTTGAGGAGAAAAAAATGCCCCAAACACCCAAACCTCTACATCCATTTAACACATCAGCAAAGAAAGTGAAAAATTGTATCCTAAATAGACTCATACACAACATTCTAATCAAACAGAAATAGGCAACTGAACAGTCCATCATCTTGATGCCAGACATACCAATTTTCTGCTTTCCTTGGAGAAAGTAACTATGTGCTATTTCTTGCCAATTGTATATTCGTAAGACTTTTCTTGATACTTCAAAGTGTGAAGACTTCTACAATTTTATTTCTAAGCTTTCATTAGAAAGTATTTCTAAAAGCCTGCAACACTTGCATAGTACTAGTTTCCTATCTAATTCCCTTCAATTACCCAAGAATTTTGTAAAATAACATGTAGGTAGTAAAGCAAACCACAAATTTAAAGAGAAAGTATTAAGAAACATCTGTAATTGACTTAATACTCTAGAACTAGTTCATGCAGAGCACCTTTAGTAAGATTTTTTACTTACATAAGCAGCATTTCACAGAGGTAAGATTTCTGCTCCATGAGCTGTCAGTCTGCATCAGGTTACATACAGTTTGGTGACCATGAAACACAAGATTGGGCTTAAGGACAAGTAGACACATCCAAAATAAAATAGCATTACTTCTGTTATGACAACTGAGGTATATTCCATAGGGAAACTTCCCGATGTAAGTGCAGGAAGAAAACATTTGTCATTTTATGCAACTTTTTCTCCTTCTAGGATTTAGTTTTAGCAGTCAAAAGCAACTCTGTGCAACCAGCTTGTAATACGTCAGATCCTGTGATGTAACAACACATCAATCACAAAGCTTTTGGCTTAGAGCGGGTGTCCACTTCATGCCTACTTCCTTTTTCTTTGGTGGGAGGTGGAGGCTTTTTTGAAGTGACAGAAAGTAATTTTTTTAAATAAGCATTTCAGTAATAAAAAACAATCTAAGAATTCACCTCAGAGATGTTATACTCTCCCACAAAGGGATTTGCAAAACATGGACATAGATTCTTCCTATGGCAACTCCTACTTGGCTTCCAGACCCTAAAATCTATGTAGAAGACTTCTGTAGCCATTCTCTCATTCATTATGCAGATCACCCTGCCATAGAAGGAGATTGGGTTAGTCAAGCAGGACCTGCTTGTCATAAATCCCCACTGGCTGCACCTGGGCTGCCAGTTCTCCTGCAGGAGGATCTGCCCCATGAACTTGTCTGGCACTGAGGTCAGGCTGACAGGCCTGTACTTCCCTGGATTCTCTTTCCAACCCTTCTTGTAGGTGGGTGTCACATTTGCTAACATCCAGTCAAATGGCACCCCCACACACACACCCAATTAGCCAGGACTGCTGGTAAATGATGGAAAGTGGCTTAGTGAGCATATCTGCCAGCTCTCTCAGTGCTCTTGGGTGGATCCCATCCTTGGGTGGTCCCAGAGACCTCTATGTGTCTAAGTGGTGTAGCAGCCATCTAGTCATTTCATTCTGGATTATGTTCTGCTCCCTGTCCCTATCTTCCACCTCAGGGGCTTAGACCCCAAAAAACAACTGGTCTTTCTATTAAAGACTGAGGCAAAGACAGCATTCAGTACATCAGCCTTTGTCACTATGTGTCCTCCTGTATCCAGTAAAGGATGGAGATTCTCCTTAGACCTGCTTTTGTTGCTTATGTATTTACAAGAACTCTTTTTTACTGTCACAGGACAGCCTGATCTGGCACTTTTAAAATTTTCTTTTTGAAGAACGTCCATCCTTCCTGGATCCCTTTGCCCTTCAGAACTGCCTCCAAAGGACTCTCTCAACCCGCCTCCTAAACAGGCCAAAGTCTGCCCTCTGGAAGTCCAAGTTCTACTGACCCCACTCCTTACTTCTTCAGAAACTGAAAACTATCATTTTGTGATCCCTGGGCCCAAGAAAGCCTCCAATCATCACATCACCCACCAGTCCTCTGTTCCCAGACAACAGGTCCAGCAGTGTGTCCTTCCTGGTTGTCTCACTCATCAACTGTATCAGGAAGTTACCTTACACACACTCTAGGAATGCCCTGGATGGTTTGCTCTCTGCTGTATGCTATTTCCAGCAGACATCTGGTAAGCTGAAGAGAACAAGGGCCAGCAATTGTGAGGCTTCTCCCAGCTGTTTACAGAACATTTCATCTCCCTCTTCACCCTGGTTGGGTCGTCTATAACAGATTCCCGCCACAGTGTCTGCCTTATTGGCCTTCCTCTTGAGTCTTACCCATAAACATGTAACTATTTTATCATAAAGCTGTAGACAATCAAAATATTCCTTAACATACAGAATTAACCCACCACCTCTCCCTCCATGTCTATCCCTGAGACAGCAGACCAAGGACCTTCCTAGCACACTGTACCTTCACTTGGTTGTGGTTCACTTCTATGATGGTTCACAAAGAGCACCACTGAGATCAGAAGGTACTCATGGAGATCATCTAGTTCCACACACTGCTCGAAACAGAGTCAATTATAGCGCAATTGAATGAAAACAGCTTGCAAAATCTCAGTGGTCTACTCAGTAATTTTAGGCATTTGCAAGCAGTAGCGTTAGAAAGTCTGTGGTGTTGTCTAAAACTAATAGCTTAAGTGCTTCTATTATTCCTGCAAGTGTTTGTGTTATTATCTACTGGAGCATTATGATCTCTACAGTTAAAACTATTACCTTTTTGTAGAAAAAAACTGAGACATTTTGTAACAAGGAAATAGTTTTGCTTGGTTTAAATAATAGTTCCTTTTAATTAGAGGGAGAAATTTGTGCTATACTAAAAGTACAACACCTTATTTAAGCTTTTACCTTTTTCACTGAAGAAAGAAAAACCTAATTAAACAGTGGTAATCATTTTAGAAATACACAGGAGAGTGAAAAATATGTTTTCTGATGAACACTAAGCAACAAAACATTAAACAGATGTTAATAAATGGGAGATAGTTTTAGGTTTATGCCTGTAGGAGTTGGACTTCTAAAAAAAACCCCCACACTTTTACTAAGACAAATATTTTTTACTTCTTGCACATCTGTTTATTCTAAAAAGATTTTTTTTTCAAATTGACTTCAAACTTCAAAATTATGTTAAGTGCTGACATTTTCTCTTCTTTCTACCTCCAATACCCAGCATCTGCCCAAAACCAAAACACTTGTTCTATGCAAAAAAGATATTGCAAATTGTGCCACTAACACTTTTTATATATTGTTATTCCCCTGATGCTGAAGGGCCTGAAGAACTTTAACCATCATACTGATAGGTCAAGCTTGATGCTGTTCCACTTGAAGACTCTGAGAAGGTTACCACAGGAACTTACTTTGAATAACATCAGCTATAAAGTTTGTAAAATGTCCATTGGGAAGTACTTCTTGAGACAGACAAGCTGGAATTGACTTCAAGAAAACACAGGGAGGAAAAACAGATGCATTCATTCATTTACCTTGCACTTCTTCAAATACCTAACATAAAAGAACACTTTGTGTATAGAAAATGCTGCTAATTTGTCTGTTGTTTCCTTTTTTCGGCATATTTAATAAAGACAACTGGTTTCTTTTCTTGTAATTTGTCTGCAACTGAAACTCTTTGTTTACTGAGGTGATTACACAAATTTTCTTCTCAATGCCTTGAAGCCTAAGAAAAAAGCATTGATTAACTATGAAAAGCACACTGATGCTGTATACTCAGAAAAAAATCAAGACCTTAATTTTTACTTCCTATAAGACTTTAGGGCTTATAGAAACTTGCAAGGTATATCCCACAAGCAAAACCAGCCGTAACTAGCAACTGCAATGAGGCAGATCTTGATCCAGCACTTCAGCAAACTTGAACTGCTTCTAGTCTGACAACGTGCATGCAAAGTATGTGTGTATCAGTGTGTAATCTACACACTCTGGGAACAAATCAGAAGCTCTTAGTCTGGGGTTGTGTACAAAACTCTCTCTGTCTCAAAAACTTTGTATAGTCTGTGCTAGCAATCGTTTTTATATCATGTGGTGTCATTCCCAAGAAAAGTTCCTTGGAAAGTCACTCTTAATGCCACCTATGGAGAAACTTCTAAACTAACTTTTTAAAACTGCTTTCATTAGTGCTGTAATAACAAAAATTCTAACTATTTCTTCCAACTGACACGGGAAAATAGAAGTCCAGGAGGTTTATATGCTACTGAGAATATGCAAGTGTTGCACATTAACAAAAGACGGTTTATTTATATAAATACAGAAGGGTTTGTTCATGTCTAGTTTAATCCTAAGAAAAGGAGACATTAATCCCATAAATTGCTTTAGCTTTAATCGCACTGATGTTCAAACATCATTACCAACTTTGTAGTGCAGATCTTGATGTGAAGTTTTGCCAATATAACGGTAGCTGGTTTTCAAAAAATGTAATTAATGAAAAGATGGAACTTTGTTATACAATACTGGTCTTAAATATAAACACAGCCATTCACTTTTCCTCTGCCAGTAAGAGGACTGAAAACTGCAGTGTTTACAGATCTCTTCAGTTTCTTTTCAAGAAATGAAATTTATTTCTTTTCCTTTCCCCCAAAGCTCAATATTCTTTCTAGAATGCTATGTTCATGAGTGGGACCTGCCTACAAAGAGCTACAGCCAGGAATTAGACTGTGAGGCAGTGAGGAGAACAAACAATAGTTGCACTCCATCACCTTTATGTTTTCATTACACTTAACCGAACTTTTAATGTTATCTCTGTGTCTAGGGACAACTATTGACTCGGAAAATACATTTCTTACTTGACAAGAGCTGAAAATCTGCCACATTTAGCGATTTTGAGAAACCATTATCCACCACTGTGCATATGCACCTCTTCCTGTTCTTGTCCAAGACTTTTATTTCTGCTTCAACAGCAAAAAGAAATAATCAGGCATATACCCATGAAAACTTGTATGACATGGAGGTTAATACATTTGCAAATACTGTGAGTGATATTGTTTCTAGTTAAATGATTAAACCTATTACTCAAGAAATCCTGTGATATGGCATTCTTACTCAATTAGCATTACTTCATGTAGCAATATTAATCATTAGATAATCTAGTCTCCAGAATGTATTTGGAATAAAGACTATGAAATGAAGAACAGAGTCTCTTTAGAACTCAGTGCATATTTCAAACTGAACTGCCTAAGTGAGACAAAATAACAGAACCACAACAGTTTCAAAGGGGTACCAAAGCAAAAAGCTAAAGTGACACAGCATCAAAGGACTTTACAGGTGTTAAATGAGGAGTGGATAAGCACAGACAAAACAGTGCATAAAAAGCTAAAGATGATGCTGAGAGTCTAAAGTGTCCAAATGTTAACTGATCATTAAAGAAGTTCTTTCAAAAACACTCTCGTTTTGAACCAGCCAGAGAAATGTAGCAACACCTTGCCTTGAATGAAAGACCCTAATATAAACTAATTTGAAACTTGGAGACAAAAGGGTTTGTGAATCGGAAACATTTGAGGGAGTTACGCTGTAAGAGGAAAATGAAGAAAATATATCCATAGTGAAAGCAACAGACAGAATAATTACAACAAAACAAAACAAAAACCACCAAACAAATAAACAAAAAAAACCCCAAACCGGAATATCTGAAAGGTATGAGTAGGACTAGACTACACTTTTCCAAAACAGAGGGGAAAGCATTTCAATGCAAAGTCTGGATTAATGCTGCATGGTTGGAGAGGAAAAGTAACAAAGGAAATATTGTGCAATCAGAACATGGCCAGATTCACTCATTCTGAACTAAAGATGTTTGCATTTGTTAGTCAGAGGTCTCCAAATGTCAATATTTTTTTTCTAAAAAAGGCTTAGAAGACAAATCTGTTTACTGGTGAAACTTGCAGCTGAATATGTAGGTCAGACAAACAGATTTAGTTTGGACACAAGAAGATTTAGTTTGAAACAGAAAACTAGATTATCAATTTGGCATACTAATTGGAGCTAAAAAAATATCACAAACAAAATTATTCTGTAACTATCGCTGAAGAAGAGGATGAAGAACGATGGCCTATAGCTCCACAGACAAACAGGGATGAAGGAAGACCATATGAAAGAAAGATGAGTCATGGGAGCCAAATAACATCAATTATTACAGAGAAGATGGCTTAATTTTTAAAGAGAATGCTAACTTTAGAGTCAAAGGTACGTCCCAGCCTGCAGTTCAGCCAGTGGGAAACCATGAGAGACTTTACTGGTAGCAGAGAACAGAAGTGCCATTTCAGAGTCTGAGGGAAAGAGTGGAGAAACTGCTTTGGACTGCTACTCTTAACATTGATAGCAAGGGAGAGAGGCTGTGGCTCTGGCCAATTTTAGCCCATTCTACTCAATAGTAAATTTCCTGAATGCTGAACTCTTGCAAAGTTTAGGAGAACCAGTGACTAAAAGAAGAAAGAAATGAATTTGAGAAAAAAGGAGTAGATTAGCTATTATTAATTTCCTGGGCTGGCAACTCAGTACTTATGAAGCTCCAGACCTGGAAGAAAATTTTCCCATCAATAAGCTTTACACACAGAGGTGACACTGAGTTTAGGGGAATGGCACTTCCTACAGGTTTTTTTTCTCTGGCTACCATGTTTGAACAGAATGTGTTAATAAACACATGTACAGCTAGGGACTCAATCAAGTTTAGTCTCTTACAGCTGATAAGAACAAACTAAACAAAATCATTCCTTTTGCATCGCCAAGGGGAAGACCCAAAAAGTCTGAGTTCAAAATTAGCAGAAAAACATTCTACAGTGAGAAGCAAATAAAATACATACTATTCTAAAAGTTTGCTTCTTTTAGTCAAAATGCCAGGATGGTAATTTATTAACTCTTGAACACTGTAAGAATTTTTAAAATAGAAGCAACTCAATCTGTTTAGCTTCTACCTAAAATACATGTAACATAGATAGAAGCTGGGGGTTTTTTTTCCGAATTTACTGGCACCACAACCAAATGTAACTATATTAGAGTTTGTAGATATTTGGATTAAGGGCTTTAATGGGTTATATTCCAAGACTAAGGAATTAGATGCACAATCAAATTGTGAAGCTGAGACATATTGAAAATGTCTGGTGCAGGCCTCTAATAAATGTGTGTATGCAGTAACATACTGATACAACTTCTTTTTTTCTTTCTCATGAAACTTATAAAGTGCCACATCAATCCTCTGCCACAAGACAACTGAGGTCCACCACTGCCTATTAAGAGAAATTGTTCAGCATGAAATCAGAAGCCGTATTAGGAGGGAGCGGGCAGTAAACCCAGTAGGAGGAGAGCTGGCTGGAGAAAGAAGGCTGGCAAGCAGCTTGTTGCTGACAAGGGGAACAGCAACAAGTGTGGCAGACGGCTGCACAACAGGGGCCTATCTGGGAGCCACGAGAATGGGTACAAATAGGTGAACTCTCACCATGACAACTCCTGTCTGCATGTGATCAGCTCCCAGAGAGTTTAAAACCTGAGAGTATCCCTGGCATTGAAGTGACTGAGTTGAATCCATACTCATACTAAATAGTTTTTGGGAATTGAAATGTTACCTGTTCCATTTATATCTTTAAGCTTTTATGTTCAGAAGCGATGACTGAGATGCCATCCATTTTTCCTAGTAGTACTATAGGAAGCCTCTTGTGCATTCAAAAAATATCTTTGTCTCTGTGAATTTGCCACAAGCTGAAATAGAAGGAATCTAGGGTTGAGGGATAAAGAAACTCGTATTTCATTTTTCAGACGATTACACCATGTGCTTAAACTATGACTCAGAATGTCAAAATTGATTTTAAAGGAAGGAAGCAAAAGGGACTTCTGAGCTTGAAAAGAAAGAAAACCTATTCCAAACTGTTTGGAAAACATGCATTGTTTTCCACATGGCTTTGATAGTATTCTCATCTCATTTTATAGTCATACTTCAGTCCAAGGTCGCATGACCATGAGCTCAATTAAACATACATTTGTTGAAAAGCATTTCATAAGAAATCATCCTAACCTTATCTGTCACAATAAACCAAATTCCACCTTACCACTTCTTGCTCAGTATTAAAAGCACAGACTAGATATTTTAGACTCTACTAAAGAATTATTTGAGAGCATTAAAAGAATAGATTACTATAAAAGAAAGATTTACATTTTTTTACTTACTTCACTTTCTGAGTTCCTGACATCACTTAATATACACATTTGAATTATAGTTCCTCTTTTAAAGGAGGTAAAGCATTAATGCAATTATTACAAGAATCCTTGTAGGAAGCACAGCTGTGGCAGTAAGTTATACATGTGCATACACTTATTATACACAAATCATTCTGAACATATTATACACAAATTATTCTGAACATATTATACACAAATTATTCTGAGCAAAGCAATACAGTCAAACATAAAAAAAAGTTTTTTAAAAAGTCAAGAACTAGAAGAGCAGCCAAAATACTTCTTGGAACTCAATCAGTGTCCAATAAA
>VWZD01001295.1:268297-283617 GCA_013396695.1 Sakesphorus luctuosus
ATTTATATTTATTTATTTATTTATTTATTTATTTTTATATATGTATAAACAGGCTACCTATGGAAATTGAATTGCCACCCCTGGAGATATCTACAAGATATGTAGATGTGACACTTAGGGACACAGTTTAGTGATGAACTTGGTAGTGTTAGATTAACAGTAGGACTTCATGATCTTAAGGGTCCTTTCCAGTATTCNAAGAACTAGAAGAGCAGCCAAAATACTTCTTGGAACTCAATCAGTGTCCAATAAAAACAGTCCAGCTTAATGGAATAATACTGTTTGTAAGATTAGTAAAAAGGGCTCATTTAATATAACAAAGTCCCTGTGGAATCAATAGTTTAATCAATACTATATGCTGCTGGACGATGTGCTCTTTGCATGGTCAGTTGATTTCTTATCCAAAGTTTAAGTATTATTGTTGACTTCCAATGGTAATAGTATGCCTTACTTTCCTACAGAATTGAATACCCAAACAAATAGAAAAAAAAACCAGCTATAAGACCTTTAAATTTAAGTGGAACCTTAGAAAATCTAAAACATCTTTTATACAATTATATTTATTTATTTATTTATTTNAGTCATATATATATTGATGCATCAGTTCTATAGTCATGGATCATCTGAATATGGGAAAGTGTCAGTATATACTAATATTGTATTTTCCAATTGGTGCTTGATATTCAAAAAAGTATTTGTAATGCATTATGCAAAGTAACTACTTATAAAGACCTTTCTTATCAAAATTCAAGTAGCCCACACTAGTATTACAATTCTATGGCAAAATAGGCAGCATTTTTTCAGAAAAAGCTACAGTAACTCATTGTAACCAGATAAAGTCCATGTCTTTGTCAACTAATGCACATGTCAAAAAAAAAAAAAAGAAAGGAAAATTGTTAAAGTGATGAATAAGTAAAGCAGATTTCAATTTGTATGAGTGAGAGCATCTTTGGTTTGCTGCCATAAAACTGGGTTTCATAAATTCACATCTGTGAAGATTCTTCCAACATGTGAGCACAGCTGTCCCTCATATTCAACTTTCTCCACATTTTCTGAGCATCCTTTTGTTTCTTTGGCAAAATCGAGCCTCCAACTAGTATTGTACAAATTATTCTGTCATACAGCTAGCATCTTTTTCTCTTCCACTAAACATCTGCGAGGAAAGCTGAGTACTTGTGTGAAAGTTATATTTCCTTTCAAACTTAATCTTTTAAGATTATGTTAATAGATACACTCCTCATACTCAGCATGGAAGGTATTAAATTGCCTAAAGAACAAGTGAGTTCATTCTATGAATGGCTAACACTTCTACAGCAGTTACTTCAAAAGCACTTTTACCCATCAGACAATGTACGTAGCACTATTAAGTACCTAAGTACTTCATGCACTTTCTAAATCTATCCTGACCAATTTTTGGTTTTGCTTTTCTCATGAAAATCAGGAAGACTGAGGTAATTTTAAAGTCTGCTCTGATTATCTAATTTAATTTTCTTTTCTATTGACTAATTGCCACAAAGTATTTACTTGCTTATTATACAAATACCAGTTTGAAAATTAATTCCAGCCTGGAATTCATTAAATATTTTGAATATTCATCTCCCTGCCACATAATTGGTGATCCAACAAAGTTTAATTTTGAGGTTTTAGTTACTCCTTACTAAATTTTAGGTTGGGATACATCCTAGTTAGTGCAGCCAGGACCAGCTTATTACTGTGTGGGTGTAACTAAAACTGTGTACTCTAGACCCTCTCTGTCATTTCTAACGAACTGTTAACAATGGACCATTTGCAGAGCTGCCCAGGGCACACCTGATCCCTCAGGCTACAAGCTGGGTGTTAGAGAACCCTGTGGGACAGGATCTTCACACCAATGACTCAGGTATGAGAACTTCCCTCTGGGGAGGCATTAGCACCTTCACATGCAGCCTGTGGGGTCATGTCTGCTAATGGGCCATCAAGGATTCCAAAATAAACCCACGACTCACAGAGTTAGATCACTCAATGTGGCACTCCTGGCTCTGGGGGAGGTACTCTGCATTCCCACCTGAACCTGAGCACATATAATCCTTGGATTTTGGGACTTCTGGTGCCACTTGTCAGATCCAGAGGAGAACCAGAACCTCAACAGGACCGCAACTGCCACTCTCGACCAGACTGCGACCATCATCTGCACCAACAGGTTTCTCTTTCCTTTTGCTTTGGACTCTGTGGAACCACATGGGTCTCAGCGCAGGGGCTAATGAACACCATTCTCTTTGTGCTCCAGGGTTCTGGGTTATACATCTGGGTTTTATGGGTTAAAACCAATTTCTCTTTGTATCATTGCATTTATTGTAAATTTTAATTAAATTGTAAGAGATTTATAATCTCTTGAGTGGCTTTCATTTCTCCTACCAGTTTACCTTTAAATCAGCAACGTAAGATTTTCAAGCTGTGTCCTCAGGGACCTGCTATTTTCACCACCCAGCTTCCATTTTTAAGCATTTTGAACCTAGAGTCACAGTACACAACTTCCAGCACATTAGACACATCTATGAAGCAAGCAGTTCTTTAACAGTGACAAATTTTATCAATTAACACAGTCATACTGAATCCAGCAAAAACCCGATGCTTTCACTAAGTAGGAAAAATATTTCCACAGCTATAATATGCCAAGATCTGTAATCCCACCAAACAACTAATTTAGAACTTTTTTACCAACTCACTTAAAATACAAGTACTTCTCTACTCTTGATCTCTATTGACTTGTAAAATTCTTTGAACAAAGCAATAAATAAAAACTTCCTCAATCTAATCTGTAAAAACTGGCAGTTTTGTTTTGTTGGGTTTGAGGGGTTGGTCTTTCAGAAAGGAGAAAAATTCTGATACTTTAAGGTATTATTTTTCCAATTAGTAAATGAAAACAGCTTTCAAGAGAAGGTACTGGAGTAGATGACAGCTTATTCTGAATTTGTTTCTCATTCTAAGGTAAGCATGAGATGTATTCTAACCAGATAGGTACAGCAGATTTTTATTTTAACACCAGCATTCTAGAAAGTAGATTTTTAATACTATCTTTATACTTAAATTTGTTTTCATATTAAACAGCCCCAGGGAAAAAAAATGCTACTATTTCTTACCTTGGGCCAAGAGAAAGTCGAGATTTATCCCATGGAAAGGATTATCACTTTTAATATGTTACATTTTGACAACAAAGTCTGAACAATGGAAACAAAATATGAGTATTGGATCGGGACTTGCTATAACCAATAAGGTCTGCTATTTTGTAATCCATGAGCACAAATTCTCATCGTGACAAACTAGTGGAAAACAGCTTGGGCAAAATTTAACAGTGGCCTAATAGCAAGTAATTCATTCCATACCTTTAAGCATACCTGTCATCTATCTTTCAGTTTTCTTTGGCTTTAAATCTAACCTTTCTGAGATAAGAGGGAAAAACTGCAGAGGATATTCAGGTTTCAGATTATCCATGGATTTATCTTGAGTTTGACCATATAATCAATAACAGTTGAACAGGCAGAATATCAGAGTCTGTATCGCCTGCTACACTCAGTTTTACGACGTGTTTCAGGGTTAAACGTCTTAATGACTACAGAACCCATGTTATCAAAACCATGACCAGATGCTGCTACCCATACAGTCACAAAATGAACATTCAGAAAGAGTAACTGTAAACTAAAGAATTACACTTGTTAATATGCATGACTCTGAATTGGTTTAGACGTGTGTCTAAATACAGCTCCACATTCTGAGGAGTGAGAATGCCTTTCTCCATCTTCTGGGTTGCACAATGTTCTTACATAAACAAATACCAATTATTTATTAACTGTTTCACTGCTGATTGCTTCAGTAAAAACTTCTGATTCTGGGGCTGAAGAAGCAGCAGTGTTCAGGGCAAAAATTGAGTAGGCAGTCTTGTAACTTAGAATCATAGAATTGATTGGGTTGGAAAAGACCTCTGAGATCATCAAGTCCAACCCTTGGTCCAACTCCAGTCCATTAACTAGACCATGGCACCCAGTGCCACATCCTGTTGGAGATGGCACCTGCACGATTATGGACGAGTGGAAGACTGAGAGGGACAAAGTGACCAACTTCCACATATGGAAGGTCCAGGAGGACCATCCCCAGCCGGACTGTGACCTAATACCCAGGACTTTGCTTACAGTTACCCCAGTTCTTTATTAAAGTTGAAATAAAAGTTCTGCTACCCCTGTTCCTATGGTGCTGGTAGCACTGGCAGGTGCAGGCTGTCAGTGCGGGGACAGCTACCATTGGTCAGTTCTCCCTGGGGAGCTGTCTAAGCCTGTTAGCTCCTGTTTGTTCCTCCCAAGGTTGCCACCCACATAAGTTCTTGTTCCAATGGTTTGTAGCGGATTTGCATGCTCCGCCTTATCTCCACCCAGTTTCTAGAAGGTTCTTTCTCCCGAGGGCATAAAAGGCCCTCCACTTTGTTAATAAATTGGATCGGCTTAGGCTTTCAAGGTGTTCGCTTCGTCTCCGTGTCTTCATTGCGGGTCGCGGGGTGGGTGAACTCAACCTTAAGCCCTTGCAGCCTCGATCCACCGCAGCTCAGCAGGCAGCAAAAGAACCCCCGTCGCCGGTCTGGTCCTATCCCAAAAGACCAAGACTGCGACAACATCCAATCTGCGTTTAAAAATCTCCAGGGATGGTGAATCCACCACCTCTCTGGGCAGCCCATTCCAATGCCTGATTACTCTCTCTGTGAAGAATTTTTTTCCGATATCCAACTTAAATTTCCCCTGGCAGAGCTTCAGCCCATGCCCCCTTGTCCTGTTGCTGAGTGCCTGGGAGAAGAGACCAACCCCCACCTGGCTAGAACTTCCCTTCAGGCAGTTCTAGACAGTGCTAAGGTCACCTCTGAGCCTCCTCTTTTCCAGGCTAAACAACCCCAGCTCCCTCAGCCTCTCCCCATAGGGCTTATGCTCCAGTCCCTTCACCAGCCTTGTTGCTCTTCTCTGGACCCGCTCCAGCACCTCAATATCCTTTCTGAACTGAGGGACCCAGAACTGAACACAATACTCAAGGTGTGGCCTTACTAACGCAGAGCACAGGGCAAGGATCACTGCCCTGGTCCTGCTGGCCATGCTATTTTTGATACAGGACAGGATCCCATTGGCCTTCTTGGCCACCTGGGCACACTGTTGGCTCATGCTGAGCTTCCTGTCAATTAGTACCCCCAGGTACTTCTTATTTATTTTGAGCTTTAGAGTATTGGCACAATGACCTCATAATTGTATCGGGCTATTTAGAAGACAGAAATATCACCACAATCAATTGGTATTAAAATTTGCCCCATATATTTCTTCTTATTTCAGTGAAACATAAGTGCTTACACACACAGAGTGGGTCTATGGTGCATCATTCCAACAACAAGATATCAGGGAAGAATACACTAAAAACAATACACTAAAAACAAATTACTGAATCTAAATCCATAATATGTAAATACAAGATTTTGAACCATTCTGCTACATCTCACAAATCTCCAGTTTGGGTGAAGAACATCAGTTGAAGCAGTCCCTCATGTGCTCCAGGCCAAGGGGCAAGCACTTCACTGCTCTGCATCTGCACCTCACCTTTGTTCACTCCATGTACTCAATTCCACCTGACGCAGAACACAAGTATCATTGTCTGCAGAAACACAGGTAAGAATGAGAAAGCTAAATAATTTAGAGAGGTTAAATATGTTTCAGTCAGCAGAACTGATGAATTCATCTAGAGTATTTTAAGAGACAGCTAAAGCAATGTCTTGATACTTCAAGAAAGACCAATGAAACCGCAAAGACTTTGTGAAATGCAAACATAATACTTTCCTCTGCAGTCAGAGAGAACAACTTACAGACAGACTTACAGGTCTGATGGTCTGATTGCAGCACTCAGGGAAGTATTGGGCAATGTTAAACAACTTTAGAAATACATAAGATACCATGATGTTTAGTGTGAGATTTGTAAGAACACCCTCCCTCTGTACCCCCACCCCACTCTCCTATAATTAAACGAATTCATGTTTCCTCATTTCATTTTATATAAGGTGACTTTTAACAAAGAGGAGGGAAATAATAGATATCAGGCTTAAGTAAGTTTTTGATGCTGCTTATATAACTGTGCTTTGATTTTCAGAATGCATCAGCTTAGGAATGAACTAGGTATGAAAATAAAAGGAAGGGTCAGGAAAGATGAGTTGAGCACTGAAACAAGAGTGTCAAGAAAATCTGCAAAGCATTTTCAAGACAAACATTTTAGTAAAAAAAGTCTATCAGGGTTGGCCAAGGATTATATTTAACCTTGCTTCTACAGTTTTGGGGGGACTAGATCTCCTGAAATTTCTTTTGGTATCTATTTTTATGATACCACAGTATCTCAGAAACAAGTAGGGAAATCAGAACCAAATGACAGAAGGAAACATATGTAACTATCCAGATATCAAGACTTACTCCTTGCCAACTGGAAGTCTGCCCGAGATCTTCCTGCAGAGGACTCTACTATATTAGCTAATGTTATTTTCAGTATTCAAAGGATGATGAAGAAAACACAGTCACATAGCATTTGCAGATGATTTGAAATTCAGAGCAAGCCCTTCAAAGATCAGAAATAAAACTCCAATTTACCAAAAGCTAAAAATAAAAATCCAAACTCAATCACACAATCCAGTGATGAAAAGAGCAAAGTGCTACACTATTCAAAGGTAAAAATCCCTTCAAAACTTGTAAAAATGTAATACAGAAGAAGATGGTTTAGAAACAAAAAGTCATTCCAATCAACCATTCATGCAATTTTAGATTTCACGGCAACAAGGTGAAAAAACAATCCAAACTAAATTCTCCATCATTTTGGAAGAAACTGCCTTAAAGAAAGGAGCAGTCATTTTGCCACTGTAGTCATCAGGTGCCATCTGCCTGTGGCAAAACAATCTAGAAGAAAAAGAAGTCTGATACCATCTCTGGTCACTAACTTAACTGTTTTATTATTTGAATGAGTCAATTTTTCAAATTAAACAATGCTGTTCTTGAAAAATTATTTTCATTAAGTCATTTAGCTCTAACACTGTCATGTCATTATTCCCCTCATTAGCCCACTGAAGTTACCTCTTACCATGTTTATTATCAGTAAATACTGATATTTAGTCTCAGAACATTATGTACTTGGAATCCTCAACTGAAAGAGTAATTTTTTCAATTTCTGGCAAGCAATTGATAAAGTTTCCAAATTTATTAATGTTCTAAATGACACTGAAAATGCCAAAGTACTAAATATAGCTTCCAGTTAGAGCACACTGGAACTGTACAGAAGCATTCAAGGTAATCTCCTAGAGAATATAAGAGTTTGTTATATCAGTCTTTTGATTATGTTTTTAAGATATATATTTTCTCAGTCTCCTATAAAAAAATCTTTCCATAAAATTTTGCAGAGGATTTTCTTCATCTGTACACTGTTCTGGATGAGTACAAGCCTCTCACAACTTCATGAATTCCCCACAAAAATTGACGTGTCTGAAGGAAATGAACTTTAGTTCACACAAGACATCCCTTCTTCAGCAGTTAATGAAGGGATTATGAAAAATATTTATTTTATATCATAAAGGAACATGGTGTGGGTCAAGGGGAAAAAACAGAAAGAAGAAACAGCATGAAACCCTTCCTACCAAGAACACAAATAGAGATAAACTAATATATTACCCCTTCTTTAAATTAATTAAAAATTCTTATTAAAGAAATGGATAAAACATGTTCCAAGCTTTTCCAGTTTTAGTAGTTAGTAAAATAAAAAAACCAATGTTTTTCAAATTAATTTTAATATCTACATCATTTTTATTAATCCCACCAATAGCCCCATTTCTTCAAATAGGTTAAACTCCTGTTTAAATACACACATCAAGCCCCAAAGACCATGACTACTCAGGGTTTTTGGGCTCCATGCCTTTTATGGACACTAAAGATGATAAAGCAGAATGTGTCATAGGCCAGACGTACAACTTCTGCTTGTCATATTCAAATTCACAAACCTCACAAACAGTATTCAAGAGGCCTGATGATCAAAAAGCCACTGATGTTGCCAACAGAAGCTTCCATGGACCATGGTGGATTTTGCTAAATTCCATTACATTTTAAAATGCAAACAATTCAAAGTCCACAGAGGAAGAAAAAAATTGAGGTTGACTTTTTTTTACTGTACACACTTTGAATATTGTCCAAGAGTTACCCCTGCTAAATAAGGCAGTCTTAGTAAGTATATGCTCATACAATTTTTGTTAGCGATGTTATTTTTCAAAGAAATAAGACATAACAGCCAGTTAAATTACAGTTCCACAAATAAAATTTTGCATAAATTGACTATGCCAGCATTTATTAGTTACTTAAACCCCATCACTTAACTAAGCATCAAATTTTTCCCTTCTTGTCAACATCTGAGCTATACCTTAAATTTTAAGCAAATATTTTATTTTAAAAAAACAGTTTCAACTCAGGTCTATTCATAATTTATATTTTTAATTTTTGCATTCAAGATAACTGACTCTAAACACAGATCAAATTATTAAATTCTTAGAAACACAGTAAAACTTATTTCCTAAAAATCATCAATTGCAGGTCATGCAGAGATAACATTAAAAGCTCAGTAGGTAGCCAATGGTGTTTGACATTGACGAGGCAAACTTTAAGACTTGCTCTGTAATTATTATAAATACTGAACAGGTTAGCCTCTGTGTATAAAAAGGAATGATAATACTTTCAAAAAACATGCCAACAAACTAGGAAAATGCAAACAGGAAGCACAGCTGTACTTTTACTAGCAAGTTTTACACCAACCACTGCATCAACTTGCAACTACACTGTAAAAGACATGTGTCACTGCATTTGCTACGAGTATTCTGAAAAGAGCAACCCCAAATTTGTAGACAGCACAAGTGATTAAATGTCCATGCCCTAGCTGAGAAAACCATCACTTCTCCATCCATAGCTTGGTGATGCTTAACACAACAGGTTGGTTTGGTTTGGTTTTCTGGTTGGCTGTTTTTTTCAAAAGACAACAACAAATCTGTTCCTTTAAAACTCAAATTTCTTCTACCAGGAATTAAACTTGATCTCAGTATCACCATTAAAATCAAAGCGAAGTATTCTTGCTTTTTATTTCTTGGCCATTAATGTGCTAATTACAAAACATAACTGGATTAGGCACGTAGGAAAACCTGTAAATGGACGTCCAACCTACAGGATGCAACTGTCAGGGAATTCCCAAAAGGAAATCCAGTATGCTGTTCTGTCACGCAGAGCACAACAGTGCAGGTACCAACTGAGGGTTACAGCACTGTTGCAATCCAAGCTACCAGGACTTTTAATTCTAACTGCTACATAGCAGACAAGTAAAGATATAAAACCGATGAAGCATGAGGGAATGACGGAGTGGCAGGACAAGTCTGGATAAAGCAAAAGGAATGCACAGTTTTAAGTAAATATCAGATAAGGTTTGATTCTTTTGAATGACAGCAGTAGTCACAATGGAGCAGACTCTAATAGCAGTCACATCTGAACTTCAGTTATATGGACTAAGAGTAATGTCAGCTTTAAATCACAGCGTCCATATGAGGAAGGAAGATGTGATGGCCTGCAGAATCTGACTATCCCAGAAAAATTTCCTCTAGAAGTTTCTCCAAAAAATGTGTAAAATAATGGACATTTCTTTAACTGATATAGTCCTATATCAGTTAATTATAAAACTTCTCAGTAAACTAAAGGAATAGGAGGAGAAAAAATATCCCAAATGAAGTACAATCTTCAAGGATGAGTATACAGAAACCACATTTTCCATCATTATGCAACAATTTCAAAAAAATATGAAGGTAGTTTCCGAAAGAAATCATTGGGTTTTTAAACAAATGCTTACTCTAAGGGAGAGGAGGAAAAAAAAAGGAAAAAAGGTACAGAATTCTTTGCAATTTAATATACCCAGAAGCTGTAAACAGTACAAAAACCCACTGAGATTACCTCATACTAAATGCACAGAAGTGTCTAAAATTCTGGCTGCATTCTACTTTCTTGAATTTTGTTCCATATTTTTGAATGTCACAGTCCATCTAGCCTGCCAATTAGTCTTCAGGACTAAATACTTGCTACACAACTGTGACTAACAGGGCTTACTTAAGGTAAGAAGCCTCAGCAGGCAAAAACATTAATTAGTATTTTTTTCTTTTTTTCCTCTCACACTGAAGTTGCCAAAAGCAAGAGAAGGCATCTGCTTATACTTATTAAAAGTAATACCTCCTGCCAGTGATGGAAATGCAAGTTTAAATTGCAAATAATAGAAAAATGAAGAAACTACCCTATTTGCAAATGATAACGTGAAGAGTAAGTATCTGAGATTTGCAAAAACATTTATGGCAACTAGCACTGGTTTAACACAATATAGTGTTGTGTAATATATCTCTGTTCTGCATTTCAAGATGCTGCATGTTTTCTTAAGTCAAGAATTAGTAAAAAATCCTTCTCAGTCTCATTCTTTGTTACGTATTTCACCATTAGATTCTCCTATGCACAGTATCTCAACCAGACATTGGCAATAAGAGCAACCTGAAGAGTGATGAAGGTTTTAGGAAGGCCATTTTTTCCCACTTATGAAACAGGATATAGGCATAAAAATTGGGAGTTTTAGGGGACAGTACATCCAATGGACATTTGGCAAAACAGCCCACTAGTTATTTTCTGCTGCTTTGTTATATAAGAACCCAAAGTGTAGCCCAGCCAAAATTACATATTCCATCACCAAACATAATGTTTCACAAACAGTGTGGGGAATATGTATGGAAAAATGTAGAAAAAAACCCCACAGCTTCATTTCTTCTCTAAGGCAACTGTGTTCACCAGTTTCTCACAGCAGGCTCCTCATTTGCTCTGGGATGCCTGATTCCAGGCCTGCTGCAGTTCATGGGAACCCAGCCAGCTGATGTCATTAAGCTCTGATTCAGCTGCATCCTGAAAAACTGCTTGGAAAATATTTTAACATTAAATGGATTCATACAGCTATTTCTACCAAATTTGGCTTACTTTAGAACTAGTAGTTTAAATTCTATCTGTAAGAGACTAAACACTAGGTGAAATATTGTGGTTTCATCTTAGGGAACACATAGGCAACAAACTTCCTGTTAAGAAAGTTTTTTTGTTATCCTTATTTCTTTTGAATTTTCTCCATTCTTTCCTCATCATTGTCAAGAAGAGCAGAAACATGCACAGAATTCAGAATGCTGACAAACCATGGATTTCTGCAATACTGCACTGATGTTCTGCTTGGCTCTCCATTCTCTTCCTAATGACTCAGCATTTTATTTCCTTCCTTGACTGCTATTTAGCATTAAGTTGATGTTTCCATGACTGTATCTGTAATGACAGACTGATGTTTGTCCTGCTAAGACAGTAGCTCATTATTGTGTAGCAAGGACCAACTCAGAAGCCATCATTTAATATACAAAGTAATGGAAGAAAAAAGATCCCAATATTTATCTACTTGAATTTTACCTGCCATTTCTTTAACCACTTAGACTATGGTACCTCTGCCATTCCTCGCACTCAGCCATAGCTCTTTTTCCTCATAGTAACTTGCTATTACATTGTCCCCCTTTTCAGGTCACTTAAAAATATACTGAAAAGTTCAGAACCCAGACCAAACCTCTGCAAGGCTTCTCTCTCTCCCTCCATTACAAATCCAAATAATTTACTGCTATTATCCTCAGATTTTGGCTTTCCACTCATCATTTATCAAAGGAAAGATGCTGCCTCCTAGATCTTGGCTGCCTTGTTCCCATAAAAGACTCTGGTAAGAGATTTTGTCACTAGATATTGGGATGCCCAAGTACAGCACACCATTCAGGTCACCCTAGTTAACAAGGTATACTAACTCCTTCAGAGAACTCCAAAACAATGGTTGTGTAAGACTTCCTTTCACAAAAGCCATGCTGACACTTCCCAAGTCTATCTACCACATCTATAGAAGTCCTATGAGAAGTAGCTGAGGGAGCTGGGGTTGTTCAGCCTGGGGAAGAGAAGGCTCGGGGGAGACCTTATCACTCTCTACAACTACCTGAAAGGAGGTTGTAGCCAAGTGGGTATCAATCTCTTCTCCCAGCCAGCCAGCAGTAGGACAAGAGGACACAGCCTTAAGCTGCACCAGGGGAGATTTAGGTTAGACATTAGGACGAAATTCTTTACAGAGGGATTGGGCATTGGAATGGGCTATACAGGGAGGTGGTGGATCCACCATCCCTGAGATATTTAAGAAGAGACCAAATGTGGCACTTAGTGCCATGATGGTCTAGTAGATGATGTGCTGTTAGGTCAAAGGTTAGATTTGATGATCTCCGAAGTCTTTTCCAACCTAGCTGATTCTGTGATATCATATTTATATACTTGATCACAAAGTCCACTCTAAACTAATTTCTGCTATATTATATAGCACAGGCTTTAGATTAATTCTTTAGATTTCACATCAAGTCCTTTCTAAACACTGGCACTATGTTTACTCTCCTGTAATCCCATGCACCAAGACAATTTTAAATGAAAAGCTATGCATCAGCAGTAGTAATATAGCTATTTACCCCTTGAGCTCCTGTAGCACTCCTGGGTGAACACCATCTGTTCCAAGCAGTTTGTTATCAAGGCAGTAGCTGCTCTCAAGACATACTCAAAGACTCCTCATGTTCCATATTTTGAAGCAGTAACATTTCAAATTAGCAATTCAATAAACTGAATTAATCAAATTCATCTGCTGTACGTTATTGTTATTGTCTGGCTTTTGACATCACCAGCATAAATTACCCAACTAAGTTGGGATGCTGGAAACCCCAGTAACCCACTGAGTAAAGGTAAATTTATGGAGAACTCAGTGTTTTATTTAATCAAATAAAAATAAGACTAATGAGGTCCACTGAGCTACAGAAATACAAAAAGGCCCACTTGCATTATTTATTTAAAAATACGCAGACTCAAAATATGGTGCTTATAGCAAACACCTAGGAATTGGGCTTCTTGGCTTTTCTCCTACAAAACAGAATCCTCCTGAGCCTGACAAGTGAGCACAGGAAAACAAACAGCAAGTGTTAGGCAACAGTAACCCACATTTGCATATTTAAGATTCTCAGATGATCTCATAATATTATTTTAGCCTTTTATATAACAGCAGCAAAACAAAAAATGCAGACATTGCTTTGAAGACTTTCTTTGCTAGCTTTTCTCCACCCACAAACACACACAAACGAGCACAGGCATTTTCACGGCTAGTATGCATGGGTAGAAAAATTTCCAGGAGAGATGCTAGATCCATACCATTCTGCTCCATAATAATATGAGCTTGACTGAAAAATGAAATCAAAATATCACTGTTACTTGAACTACCATGTTTTATTGATTCACTGTTATGAAAGCCATATTTATTTTACTTTCCTGCTAGTGGAACAGCCATAATACACAATGCTCTGGCTTTAAGGTCCATGTTTGCTATGCTAAAACATTAATTTTATTATCAGTTTTACATTAATACTCAGTGATTTCAGAAAACTTACTGGCATATCATGAAAACTGTAGCTGCTTTGTAAGACATAACACTTATATTAGATATGTAATGACAAGTACTGTCAGAGAGATATAAGTGAATAAAACATAACAATTCTGATCATTTTTTCCTAGAATTCCCTAGTTATTTCTGGTAAAAAGCCAAATTATTCAGATTTCTCAGCTTCTTCAGGTGTATGAATCTGCTTCCTTACATTTGATAATTCAATAACATATATAGTAATCAGATACCATTGTTTTATTAGGGGGAGCTTTTTAAAGGACAAAGAGTAGTCAGGCATGAAATTGATATTCACAAGTACTTTATTCTGGTCTTTTTCCTGAAAAGCCACATCTCACTTCCAGCTACTTAGGACATTTTTACGAAAAGGTTCTTGTACAATTCCAGGAATAGTGTTCCATGTTTTAACCATGAAATTCAAAAGGTATCCAGCATCTAAAAAAATGCATTAATATAAAAGAATATTTTCTAAAACATATTATCTCCTGCAGAGTAAAGAGAACATAGAAGTGGGTCTCCTCCTGCCAGAAGACTTTCTGCAAGACATTCTTCAAAATTCTCAACAGAAAAGATTGCAGGGGAAATAAAGAAACCTGTAGATGTAGAGCATATATGCAAAGCAGACTTTTCATGCCATGGGATATTCACAACTGAAATTTTGGGGTTGTGGAAAAGTGTGCCAGGTGCATCTAAGGAAGGGTGCCAGCACCCTGGATTTGCCAGATACTAGAAAGAAAGTTATGCCAGAGTTTCTGTCACAGAGCTGGCAAGTCCCAGGAGCCTCAGCTTGCAATCAGGCATGCTAGAGAAGTCTAGTAAGGATTTTGGCACCCTGCTGCAGAACTGTGACTCAGAACCTCAGGAACCCTTGGCTGCTATCTTGATAATGTCACTGAGCAAGTGTAGCACACAGGGGGAATGCTAAAATTTAGAAACATTACATTTCAGTGTTTCTAGGAAAGAGAAAACAAGAATGTCTGGAAACAAATTATGTAAAAATAGTATTAGCTATATAAGACCAAAGCCCACCCAAACTAATGAAAAACAATTACTTTCTTATGCACAAAACACCCTAAAATCTGTATGCATTTAATATATTCAGGAATAAGAAAATTCCATTTTCACACAGGCACCAAAATTAATCATTCCACTATCAGAAGCTGACAACTCTGCTTAGATGCAGATTAGGCCCAGAAGGTCTCAACCTAAATTCTGAACTGCTTTGTTGAGTAGTAGAACTGTGCTGCAAGTGATAGAGCTAAAGTCCAGGGTTTAGGCACCATTCTAATCAATTTGGACTATGAGTGGTGGAAGGAGGGAGCAGTAACACAGAAGCCAGTGTGATGGTTTGATCCAGGCTTTCCCTGGTAACCAGATGTAACTAGGGAAGGGCTCGTCTCCCAGGTATTCTTCACCCATTCTTTCCCCTCCCACGGGACAAGGGAAGATATGAGACAGGGAGATAGGAAGTGGTGCTTCTGTTTCTGGTGAGGGTTGCTGCTCTTGGTCCCTTATAGGAGCCACGCAGAAGATTGGAGGGAAAACAGGAGAGAGGGAGCTGGATTTCTTCTGAGAGTGGTTGGTGGGATTGTATTGCACTGGGTTACTTGGAGGGTGGGTATGGGTGTTTGGTACCTATTGCTTTTGTTTTGTCTCCTTGTTGTCCCTGTTTCTCCATTCCCTTTTCCCTCTCTTTTCCCTTTTCCTGTTGTGGGTGCAGATTGTATACATATAATTGTAAA
>VWZD01001295.1:283906-312523 GCA_013396695.1 Sakesphorus luctuosus
ATATATATATATATATCCTGACTTAACTCAGTTTCTTTCAAGTTTTTTTCCCCTTTTTTTCCTTTTCCCTGCTTTGAGGAACAGAGGGAGAAGGAGAAGCAGCTTGGGGCTGGGAAACCAAAACAAACCCAAGACAGTCAGTAACAATATTTACAAAACAAAGACAATAGAAAACACCTATTAGACCCCATATTTTAAAGGCAGATTTCAAAAATTTGTAACATTATCCTTTTATATCTCTACTCCATTCATGCAATGCTGATTTGAAAGTCCTTTCCATCAGCTTTCTTTATTTCATTTCAAGGTAGAAACTCAGAAACCCAATCAGGTTTACTTTATACTTGCAGTAAGATTTAATTTCTAAAATTATCTTGTCTCATGTTTTCCAACATTTCATTATATCAGATAATCATTTATCAGAAGGGAGAAGCAAAAGAGCCACTCTTTTCCCATTTTCCCACAAAACACCACCACAAGTTCCAAAATAGTCACAGTTGAGCAGTTGTGGATTAAGATGAGAGTATGTTCAGAGAAAACAACACATACCTTTTAAATATCACCTATAAGTTGTATAGGGGCGGTCCCGTGGTGTAGTGGAGACCACTCCGGTTTCCGAATCCGAAGGTTACGAGTTCGAGTCTCAGCGTAGGGACCATCCCCTGGCAGTTCAATGCCTCCCTGCCATCCCATCCCGTCACATCTCAGATGCTCAGCAGGGTCAGCCCCGGTTAGTACCGGGTGCTGTGACAGTCCCGAGGACTTCACTGTCACTGTCCAAGCTCGCTCGGCCGTGGTAAATGAACCTTAGGACTTAAACGGTGGGGCCAGTTCTGCGCACGCTGTGCCTCACCTAAAAAATCCACTGCGCAGGCTGGAAGGGCACACCCACGTGGGGAGAGCCCTGCCCAAATCTGTGTTCGCAAAGATTGGCCATTATTATAAGTTGTTTCCAAACTTTTTTAAAATAAGTCATGCTTGGTTTGTAGAGAAGACAGATCTCTTTGGTAGTCTTGTATGACCCCCTTCTTCATTCTCCAATTCCCTTTCTTTCTTGAAAAATGCATTATTCTGCCAGAACAAATGGCAAGTAAACACTATTTTCTTACTGCCTAGGTCTAGCTGACAGTGGAACAACCTTTTATATCCTAATTACCTCAGCATGATTTAAAACAGCACAAGCCAGTTCCAAGTATTGGAAGCATTTTTACACATCTGTGAGAGACTTCTCATGAAGAAAGATTAATACTAGGAAAAAGTTAATGTGTAGAATTTAAGGTAAATGACATCTGTTCTCCACAAAACCGCCTCACAATAGAAGGCTTTTTGCCTTTCTCATATTGTTCAAATAGGATATATCTGAAAGATAGGTGAATATTACAGAAAACAAAACCCCCAAAAATAGACAGTTAAAAATCACCATAAATTATGGTCTCTCAGAGTGTAAATTAATAGCCACCAACAGCTCTTTGAAACATTCACTTTGCAGAGAGGCAGAGCTCAGAGCACCACCCTGGATGACAAAGCTGTGTGAGGGAGCAAGAAGAGGACACAGCTATTACTCAGTGGAAGGAAACAGAAAATAAAGCTTTACACTTATAAAAATATTCCCATTGCTCAGTGAAAGAGCGTTTGTACGTACAAAGCTATCTAAGCCTACATAAGTTTTATGTGCATCAGCTCCTTGCAGGTAAATCTGATGAAAATTTTTGAGCTTGAGTTGCTATTCCAGCAACTAAAGATAAGACACATAGACACAGAACTTCTATTAAATCAATTGAAAAATAACTGACAGTAAATTTTAGAACCACTGAATCATAGAACAGCCCAGGTTAGAAGGGACTTCAAAAGATCCTTTGATCCAAAGTTTTGTGAGAAAAGGAACCTTAGGAGATTAGACAGACCCTGACTGGTCACATCCTGAAAACCTTCAGTGACAGGGACGAGATTGCTTTAGTGAATGTTTGTTCTTACTGTAAAAAGTTTATTTTTCATATCATGAAGAAAATTGGTTTTGAAGAGACAATTCACAGTCACAGTTTCCCAAAGATAAGTTATCGTGGGGTAACGAAAAAAAAACAAAAACCAAAAAGTCAACAGAATATCAAACCCTCACAGAATCTTCCTGTCCAGTAGCAGCACTCATCTCAAAAACTTACAAAAATACTTTGAATAAAGAACTTTTTGCAATTGTTATTCTAATAATTTACTAAATCCATTTAGAGTTATTAATAGGGTTTTGTTCCTTTTTAAAGTGATACCATATAAAATTTCCTTAACAGATATGCTTAAAGTGTCAACATTCCCCAAAAATAAAACCATCTCTTTTCCAGAAAGCTTCTTATTAGGTATGGTTTTGAAAGTAATAGCTTCATATCTGGAGGGTATTCATACTTTAGTAATTCCAAGTACTGTCACCAAGTAAGTTAGAAAACTTGAAAATTATTTCTTTTCTTTGGAAGATTCAAATATAATTACTGACATAAATATAGTAATGTTCCAGACAATCTGAAAATAAATTACATTCATCTACAAAATGCAACTTCATATCAGTTGTTAGCTGGAAATCTTTAGGAGCAAAACTGTTAGGATGCCAAGAATCTGACCTTCAATGCTTCTGGTGAATCAATAGCTGTGGAGAGCCTACTCCATGTGATATGTACCATGCCCAAGACTTAGATATCTGGAGTGAAGTGCTACTTGTCAGCATTTCCTAAAAAAATAATTAGCTTACCTGTGAACTCATAGACATGAGTTAGTATGCCAGTTTAGGTGGTAAATCCACTTTAAAGGCAAGTTTTACTCTTAACTGTGGAAATCTCACATTATAGAGCAGCCTCAGAGGACATCAGCTGATTCCTTTCATACGAAGGTAAACACAAAAATATGCTCCTAACTATTAACTGCCCCACAGGAGCAGATAAAAGGTTGGCTGAAATAATGCCCCTAAAACATGTACAATGTGGACCAACCATTTCATTGCACAGAGCCTTTAGGTATAGTCCCACCCTGAAACATATGATGCAGTCAACATCTTACTCGAGTTTCACCGACCTTACAGACCTTTTCTCTATGTTACAGATTGATGTTCCAACCCTTACCAAAGCTTGGACAAGTTGTGCTCATTTACATTTAATCTCTAAAAAAATCACCAGCAGAGATTATTCTAACTACCTGTGCAGTTCCACATGTCTTTGAATGAGGCAGGGTATTGTGACATTCCACAAAAGGAGGGAAGGTGGCATTGCAGGTCCTGTTAAGTTATGACAACAAAGACTTCACAGATACCAACAACTCCATTCTGCATTTAATTTGCATTTTATTAGATAAAATCTACTCTTCAACCTCTGAGCTAAAATTCAGTTGGAAAATGGGTTTTTCATCAAGAGTAAAATCATCCAGTCCTCTTTCCAAAGTCAAGACCAACTTAAAATACTTCAGTCTACAGTTCGAAGACATTATTTAGTTTAAAATTTATTAACCCACAAGTCTGAAAAAAAAAAAAAAGACAATGCTTTCAGCTGTCTAAAGGAAGAAAAATCAATCCTTTCCATCATCAGCCTTGAGCTATTTTAGCAGCCCATTAACACTGAGGACTACTATAATGAAAGGTTTACCTTTCTTCAGTTCTTTAAAAACACCTGTAGAAAACCGAAACAGCACTTCTTTCACTCCTCTGCAAGGTTTTCATCTACACTGTGGTGCTCAGGTGAAATTGTTCACCCCTTTTTTTCCAATATTTTCTGTACTTCTGATACCATGTAACTAAAGACAGGCATGTGGTTTATTTTGTTGTGTAAACAGACTCTGTGAAGGACTTGTTCAGGAAGTTATAGCTTCTCAAAGCCTTGAAATACATCTCTCATAAAAAACACTTCAATCTGATGATGGGTTTATTCTCTGGCTTCTCATTGTCAGGTTCTAATTGCACAGTCTCGTCTCCAACAAGTTCAGCTACAGCAACAGGACAAAACAGGGTTTAGGCTGACCTGGAAAACGCAGTGAGGGTGAAAAGACTGTGAAGCTTTTGCCTCTCTGTTATCAAGGCTGCTAGAGAAAATACATTTATCTGGGATTCGCTTACATTTGAATAGATTTCTTCAGTTGATGCAGACATCTCTCTGTAAGCTAGTCCTCCTGAGCTCTCTTTTTAGCCCAGCAGTCTCCTCTAGGATGTGATTTCCCTATTCTAAACAGAACATCTACATTTGGCTGGAAAAAATCAGATCTCGCAAAGTATTTGTTTATACTTATTCACCTTAAGGACAACCTGAGACTACATCAACAGCGTGTCTATAGTAATTCTGGGAGAGTCTCAGCCCTGATCTTTAGCATTTGAGCAACTCCAGGATAATTCTGGCCACTGAAGGCAATCCAGATGTTGAGTTCACTGAGTACATATAGTGGTTGGATCCCTAAGAAACTTCCTTTATATCATGTGTATTCTACAACAGATCCAGCTGCAAGTCTGTCTAGGTTTCCTCAGGCAAAAATCCAGCAGTTCTGAATGAACAATTCTAGAACATATAACGTGCTCATAAGAACACCCTGTTTCAATCAGGGCTTCACATAGCCTTCACTTGGCTGAGAAAATGAGACACTAGACAAGATAGCAACAAGGAGAATCAGGTATCTAGTCCTTTTCATTCATACTAAAAGATCCCAGCTCCTTTTCGAATCTACATACAAATCCCAACTCTGACATATGTAATAAAATTAAACAGAAAATCAAAGAGTTGCTGTAAGAGCTAGGTCAACACTTTTCCTGTCCCCTGAAGAAAGAGACAAGATTTCAAACATAGTTGCAGTCCTAAAAGGGAAGGAAAAACACTTCACATTTCTGTTATGTAGTTTTGGAAAAGTCTAAAATATTTTGGGTTTACCTACATTATTTTTAAAGTTCAAAGCCAAATTAAATCACTCCAAACTTGGCTGGATTATTTAACAATTTTGAACCATTTGAATGAGCTGAAATGAAACAGTATTTCCTGTCATAATTTATGTTTGATGATTAAAAATTTCCACAGAAAAATGAATCTCAAAACATGCCCATCCAATTCCAAAGGCCAGTGATGCCTTTAATGTTACTTTAGGTTTAAGTTACAATATCAAGTCCTTTGTACAGCAGAGGCTCAAATTCACCATCATCTCTAGATGAGAAGATACTGAAGGATTCTTGCTCCCACCCCAGCCCTGTCATGGGCTTCCCTCCACTAAAGTGAGCCATTGTCAGCTGAGCTGCACTTGGCTCTTCATTTGTGAGGCCGAGGAGACAGCTGTGTAGAGAAAGAGGAAGCAAATCTCTCTAAACAGGTAAAAGATCACTGAAAAAAATGCATATTTACCAACTGATATGAAATTAAAACCAAATATTCACAAGAAAGAATGGCCACAGGAAAGAACATTGAGAGAGATTATGTTCAAGGCAGTTTATTCCTTACTGCACCCCAAGCATTCCTAATAAAAAAGGGATGTGATACATTCCCTATTGAATTCAATGGTTTTCCCTATGTGTTTCCAAATACTCTTGAGATTCCCCAGAACGACCAGAGATTTGCAAGGCTGACACTGAGATGGGTAATTTAGACTGGCAAAAGTTTGCACACACTGAATCAAATGTATGAAAAAAACAGTGTTTATGTTGGGGAAATGACAAAACAGAAGATCTGAGTGAGGTGCTTTATTTTGCAAAAATTATAATCAGGGAAAGTCAAATCTTAAGAAATTAATTCAAAACAAAATTTATTTCAGGCCTCTTGAAATTTGGAAGTGACCCTACCTGGCACCATCAGAACTGCTTTTACTTGGTGAAGAAGCACAATTAGATGGACAGAGCAAATAGTCTATGAAAGATACATTTCAAAGAGTGGTCTCTTAGCCTTTCAAATCTTTCTCTGAAAAATGCATCTGCTATCCATATTAAGATACAGAACTGCTTTGATTTTTAGCAGTAAATACGTTACATCATCTTTCATAAGCAGAAAGCAAAAACTGATGAACTTTTGTTATTAAGTGCCACTGGACACATGAAATTGAGGAAGGTGCCAAGTGTTAACTGCAGCCCCCTAATTTCTCTCTGAACAGACAACTTATGAAGAAGCTTACAAAGAAAAATGGGAAGAAGGGTTCCAATATCATATTAAAAATATAGGGAAGAAGTGTTCCAATATCAGATTAAAAATATAGGAAAGAATGCAAAGCTTCAAAATTAGGAAAGTGGCAAAAAGCCAGAGAAAATGAAAGAAGCAGAGAATGGAATTAAAGAGCTGGAGGAGCAATAGAAGCAGCTGGGTGAAGGGGTGGGAAAAAAAGAATTGGTGCTGGAGAGTGAAGTCACGAAAGTATGGGGGAAGGTGTGGGAAAGAACTGAGCAAGAACCTGAAGGAAGGAGAAAAATAAGGGAGAAAGGAGACAGCATATATTTTAATCTATACATTTGAAGAAGCTTTGCATTTTTACCATCTGGCAGCATATGCAGTTTATTATGAAGTGCTGGAATGTGTTTTGTGGTGCAGGGAGAACTGTTTCATGAGCTTATCAGACCTGGATACCTAGCATGTAGTCATCTTTTGAGAAGTGGGAGAGGGCCCAGTAATGACTTGGGTGATCATGTGTAATCCTACCACAAATAAAATGAAAAATGGGTTCAAACCAAAGTCAAAAACTCATGCTGATGCAAATCACTGTGCTCAGTAAATTCTCCCACTTCTAAATAACGTATCACACAAGCATTTTGGCCAAATAACATTTTCTAGGAATCATGCTGTCTGTTAGTCATCATAGTGTTTCATGGAGTGCACTAAGCCTGAAACAAAATATCTGATTCTATCACTTTTTCAGGGATAATCTCACCCAATAATTCTTCTACTTTTAAGTTTTAATGCTGTTAAAGATAAAAATCAAAACATAAAAAAAAATCCTTACATCTCAAATGTGGCTCTCTCTTCAGAGCAAGACACACCTGGCAGTGTTACTTGGAAGCAGAAACTATCTCAATTAAACCTGAACATACTTCACAGGTTTTCAAGACCAGTTTCCTTATCAAACTTGAATTGATGTTTTTATTTACTGTGACTCACTAGCACCTACATACACTCAATGATTCAGTTCCTAGTAGAAAGTATATGATGTTCTCTGTTCAGGGTGCTTGGAGCTATGCCACGGAACAAACCATCCAGATGAATAGACTCACCTGTTTCAAAGATTCCGCTGTGCTTACAAGCATTAATCTACTGAAGATACACTGTCGGAATTCATATGCTGTTTGGCAAAGCTGTGTGGCTAATACTGAACTTGCCTCTGTAATTTAGTGTGATGTAACTTTAAGGAACTAAAATGGAGATCAGAAACAGCTGCTGCCAACCATCTCAGCTGATGTGCATAATTAGCCAATTACAAGAAAGACATTGTAATGTAAGCAATATCATTAGGCAATGATGAGTAGCAGAGTGGCAAAACCTACGGACGGATACAGTTCCAAAAGTGTATATAAGTTTTGCGCACGCAATAAAAAAGTGTCCATATCTGCTAATTCCCATGGAATCGTCTGTGCAATCTGAAAACCCGTCTCCCTTTAATACACCATGACATATAATCAAAGGTCTAAGAACCATCAGACACAGATAAAGTTATGCTAAAATTATGTTAAGATTCCCAGTTATCGGTCCTGCTGTAAACAGCCTTCATTTATCTGACCTAATGAAATACAGTTTCAAACATTATGGGAGGTAGAGCATAAGAGAGGTAGAAATCCTTCAGTGCAGCTAGACTTTCATAGTTACACCTGTTGACAGGGACAGTACAGCTGGAAAAATTTTGCATTAAAACTATAGAGGGGACAAAAAGTTTATTATCTATCAAAACACGTTAAAAGAAATATGCATACTTTCCTGAAGAACATATTCCAAAGCTTTTATGAAAGAGTATAGGTATATTTAGTAAACTACCAGAATCAAATAACAAGCCATACTAAAGCCTGTATGTTTTTCAATTCTGCAGCTGTAGAGTTTGCCACACTATCTCTGTGGAAAATCAAGATTCTGTAGCATACTGAAAATACGGTTCTAGTGTAGCTTTTTGGTAGGAAACCAAACCTAAAATCATAAACTACAATTAAGCTGTTGAAATCATGTTTGCCTGAATTTGCATAAAGCCTGACATAAGAGTTCAGAACTACAAATTATGCAGTTTCATTTCAGCATCCCCATTAACTATCTTGTGGTTAATCAAATATGCTTTTTCAGGGAAACCAATATCTCTTCTATGTCTTCTTAGAATGTGAATGTGAAGAATAAGCCTTGGTTATTTCTAGCTCTGAGACATTATGAAGATTTGCCTTTGAAAACTTTATTAGCAAGAAAGACATGACATGACACAACACTACTCATTTTCATGTCCAAAACTTTCAGTACAGAACCCAGTTTAACATTTTAGTCTGAAATCCATGCAAAATTCCAGATGCAGAACTTCCTGTCTTCCAGGGAATACATAAAACTTAGTTCTCAGTATTCAAGACAGCAGGTTCTCACAATGTATATTTTTTCAGATATGTATCATTTTAAAAAAGCTTTTTGTTTCCCAACTGCAACTCAAAATTTTTACAACAACTATAAAAAACATGCCATAATTCCTGACAAACTGGTGCCAGCAGCCACTTAGCAGCCTTGGCCAAATTCAGAAGAGCCTTACATACCCATTGCAAGCTTAGTATGATTGCAGAACAAATATAACTTTGACTCTAAACCATACTGGAGGTGGTGTTAAAAATGAATGGAGAACTGAGGCAAATTTGGCAGGAACTGGACGTTTGTACTCATGGCAAATTACTTTGAATTTTATCTTCAAACAAACATAAGCCTGATTGTGAGTTACAGTTTAAAGGGATCTGACCATTATCCTCCAAGGCTCTCAAGGTAGATGTACACCATGAATGTCTCATGGATGCCAAGAAGCAAAAGGAATTTTTTAAAAATTCAGAAAGCAGAACATATGCTTTAAATTCAGCTCTACATTAACAGGAACATTCATACCTCTCTATTTACTTGGCTCTTGGTACAGAGGATAAATCTAAAGCAAAAAAATTCAGTCTCTGGATTTTATGCCAACAAGAAGAACTGTGGGAAGACAGAGATGCCAGTTTGTGTTTTCCTAGGCATTCTAGGGATTCAGGGACAAATTTTGCACACTTCATGCAGCAAGTTCTCTCAAAATTGAAGGAGAGTTTCATTGAAAAAACAATTAATTAGGATAAAGAACACAGGATTTACTCAAGCAGAGTTCCTAATGCCTTCAACAAGTATAAAGTCTAGAGGTCTCCTCAAAAATATAGTCACAGCCTCTTTCTTTAAAAAGAATTTTGTTAACAGTTGCTGTAAGACAATCTGTAGACATTAGAAAATCTAGAATGAAGTTACAAATGTGCTAGACACAATATAAAGTTCACATTATGGGTCATGAAATCTTAGAGCCAGTTTAAACCCTGAACCAGTTCTACTGATTTTTCTAGAAGTCCACAGTTATTTGGTTTTGCACTACAGCATCTAACAAAGTAGGATGGACTCCTAAGGGGCTCTTGGCTTTGACTTCTTGAACACAAACTTGAGTTTACAAGAGTTTATGACAAAATGAATTTCCTGTAGCATCAAATTAGGGACAAACAACTTCCCTATCTTCAACAAGAGATGGAACTTTACTTTCCCTGGAGAAACAGAGATTAGCTTCAGGCCTACACCATTAACTTACTTATTATACAGAAATGTTGCTTCTTAGAGTGACAAAGAAGAATGTGTAAAAGCCAAGTACACAACTTTGGAGTGGATTGATGGTAAGACTCAGATTATCAGGAGTTTCAAAGATTTGGTTACCACCGGGTAACCAAATAGAGAAGTTTAAATATTAGCAGAATGTGTTGATAACCAAAAAACCCAATCTGACTTCAGATGTCAGTACAATGAAAGTCTAGAAATGGTACTAGAAGCCTGAAGCAGGTCCAGGTGTTCTGAAAAATATCACATAATTAACAACAGAATTGAAAGACATGGTGAATTCTCAGTGATTTTTGTCCTTTTTATTAAGGTATTATTCTATTTACATCAGGAATTTAATGGATTCCATCGCATAAGAGATGTGTATATGAGAATGTGGGATATGTAATAAGAGAATAATGTTGACTGTCTGCAAAGAAGAGTTGGGGAAGTGGATGAAGCAAGTAAAAGAGTATCATGGTGTATCTGAAGTGTTTATCTCCAGAGATATGTCTAGGTAGAGACAACATAGCTCTTGAGATGCACAAAATAACTCTGTATTTGTAAAGCAACATCCACTTAACAGTAAATTAGAAAAAAATTAATCAAGATACTACCAAATGTCACCTTAGGCCACCACTTTTATTTTTGTAGGTTGATATCTGCCCATGTCCTACAATAAAATTTGCCTAACAGAGTAGAGGGGTGAGAGCACTGCTTATCAAGTCTGCCAAGGTTATTATGGCAAAATTAATTTGTGATGGTATTACAGTGGGGACAAAAAGAACTTCCACAGCTTTGATGGCTCCAAAGAGATGGAACCCTATTTAGTAACATGGGAAAGGAAAAAAATATTCTGTCCATATTAAAACAACTCCTGCATTTTAGAACAGAAGTCTGAAACATGGCCACTCAGAGAAACCTTTTTACCCTGAAATCCAATGGGCTGAATTGGGCACCTCTGTTCATAAATGTAGTGAGTCTTCAGGAATTCAAATCAGAGTATCTACTCCTGAGCCAGACAAAAGTTCTGTTCACATTTACACTCTGCAGATTGGACTCATTTCTGCCATACATCTGTTTCAGGACTACCAAAGCTTGAAACTGCACAGACACTAGAAAATTCTGTATTTAAATAAGGACATGAATTCTTTAACCTCATCCCGGTCCATATTTTTGTATTCATATGAATGAGAAATAACTACAGAAATAATGAATGCTTATTCAGCAAGCACCTTTTGTCATGTTATTGTTTCTTTCTATGAGGGAAAAACCCCAAAGATTAAAAGAAACTTTTGAAATGCTACAATACACAATGGTAAATGCTGCAATAACAGCAGTATACCTCAATACCTTAACTCTGATATTTGACTTTTAGGCATCTTTGAAAAACCCAAACTGCAAACTCATTCAAAGTAGGAAAAATAAGTTACAGTATCAATGTAATCATCCAGACAGTGTCACACTGACGCCTTGTAATTTTCTAGGTGTTGGAGCAAGGATTGTTACAGCTCTACTATGGCTGCCCTTTTGTAATAACTACTACCTGCTACATTTGTGGAAACCAGAGATGAGAATATTAAAATAGTTCTTTGATTATATTTGAATATTATTTATTAGGGCAAGGGAAACAAGGAGAGAGGACTAGAGGAAAAAAGACAGAATATAAGTCATATGTAGGGGTTCAAGTTGGGATCAATGAAGCCCATGAACTAACTACTATGAAAAATGAATCTTTGTTTGAACTTTACTGAGCTGTCACTTAAGCATGTCCCCAGCAAATATTCTTGTATAAATGTAATTCTTTTATTTCTGCCAGTTATGGGAGGGAGCTGCAGGTGTTAATAACAGTTGCCTAATTGTGTTTATCTAACCAAAGGTACTTACCTAAAGAGTGCAAGGGTTGTTTCTGACAAAGAGCTATTACAATCAAAATAAAAATCCTTGGAAACTAAATACAACTTCACAGTAAAATCTCCACACTTTTCAGATCACAGAATCTTTTAGGTGGAAAACACCTTGAAGATCATCAAATCCAACCATTAACCTATTACAACCAACTCCACCTCTAAAACGTGTCCTAAGTGCCACTTCTACACATCTTTTAAATACCTCCAGGGGTGGTGACTCAACCACATCCCTGGGCATCCTGTTCCAACATTTGACAATCCTTTAGGTGTAGAAATTTGTCTTAATATCTACAAGCTCCCCCGGTGCAACTTAAGGCCATTTTCTCTTGTCCTACTGCTTATTACTTGGGAGAAGAAACTGATCCCCACCGAGCTACAACCTCCTTTCAGGTAGTTGTAGAGAGCAATAAGGTGTCCCTTCAGCCTCCTTTCCTCCAGGCTACACAGCCCAAGGACTTGTGCTCCAGCTGTGCACTTGTTCACCAGCTGTGTTGCCCTTGCAGTTTGTATAATTTAACATTATTCAATTAGAACAAAGAATTCCAGAATAATAGACCACATACAAGATTACATTGGAAAGTCACTGGGGCGACAGACATTAAACCAATGTTAATTTCTTCTCTACTGCTTTGGAAATAATTCACTTTTTTAATCGTGATCACAGATGAAAGTAAGTACTTTTATAAATGCAGTAACTAATTTTAAGTATGTCCATATGATGAGTATAACTCTGCAACAAAGCAAGTCTGAGCCATGTGATGAGGCATAATTTAGGCCAGATTCTTTGTTCAGATGGCCACAGTGGATGTCAGCCATCTGTCATTCTCCTCAAATCAACAGACATATTACAGGGCAATTTAAATCCTTCTACAATTCAGGACACATTTAAGAATCTTCTTTATTTTGCCAATCACAACACACAACTGAGACACTTGCAGTAACCATCACACACTTAGAACTCTAGTCACCCATTGCTTTTCCAGTCACATGGGCTGTTTGGAGAACAGACCAGAAGCATAGCATTCTTTAAGGCAGAGTTCTGTCTCATCAAAAAATCCCAGCCAAATAACCTAGTTTTTATACAAAGAAATACAGGGAAACATGCTTACACCAGAATGAGCTCTTGCTTGCAAAGAGATGTGTGCTATTTCACACATCTCACTTGATCAGCCAGTTCAAGTCAAGACTCTTCAAGCTTGTTGCAGCCAATGAAAAACTGCTTGAGGTAGGAAAATTATTAGACGTAAAAATCATGGTTAGAGTCCTGCTTAAAATTAATTAAAGAATTAAATTCTTCTGAATTCAGGAAGACACACAGAGTTTTCTTTGCTCACTGGTTCAGCTGGAACGCACTATTATTCTTCTGCATTAACTCCTCTATCTCCAGCTGTCTCATCTTCTTTAATCTTTGAATCTTTCTTTGGTTCACAAAACCTTCACTAAAAAAAAAATGGAAAAAGAGTGATATTTTCCATGTAATATTTTGAGGGTCTGCTTTAGCATTCTAGTCAGAAAAGTCATGATCTAGAATTGCAACCATTTCCTACATTTACCTCCCAAAAGTGGATGGTTGCTACACTCATTGATTCTAATCTGACACAAAATTTGTTTCCATGGAAGGCAAATGCAAGGAATATATGAGACTGCTTTATGAAGCAAACAATGTCAGCGGAGAAGACAAAGACCATGCCTAGGAATCTAATGACAAGTGATACAGTTTTCTATTTTCAGGGTGATAATCATTTCCATTCCATCACTAATTTCACTTGAAGGCAATGTTCATGCACTTTATTCTGAAAGTTCATTTTTATACTGTTTTATAAACACCAAAAATTAATTCTTCCATAGTCAAATATTTTAATTTTAACAACCACTACTGCTTCCCAGTTCCATTCTTCACTAAAAAAATTTCAAGAGTAATAAAACTCTTTACAGGTAAATTAGGTTGTTTACCTTATAGGTAAACAGAAGTTTCTTCTGCTCCCATTGGTTTTCCTGTAATTTGAAATCCCTGTCTGCAAAGCCAAAACAAGCTGCTGGAAGCTACAGTTTGCATATCTACAGAAAAAAAAATGTGTGCATAGAGGAAAATGATAAAATGTGGTTTTGACAAGGTAAAATACATGAAGACTTACATAAGAGTTTTTTAATCAATTAAAATACAGAGCAAACAGAAATACATCATTACATTCATTCTCATGCATAAATACAATTGCATATAGGAAGCTGCAACTTGTTGCCCCCAGCTAAGCACATTCTCAATCTTAAATTCACCTTGAAACATAATTAGATTTTGTAGTCAAGCTTCAGTAATGTTACACTTTCTGTTATGGAAAAACCTTTAACTGGGTCACCTATAGCTTAGGCAAGAGTTTAATCACAGCTTCTCACTGGTCTAAGAATAAAAAGTAGGTTTTACTGAAATGCATCACTTCTTATCTTTAGATTTTTCTGCTTTCTTCACCATGTTCTGAAGTGGTTGCTATTTTTTTTGACCTCAACATACCATTGCACATGATAAGCACATAAAAATTCATATTTCAGAAATGAAAATAATTTCTCCCTCCTGGTACTACTTAAGAAAGTCTCCTCATTTTCCTTCCTTTTTCCATCTCTTCCAAGAAGATACGGATTTTGGCATTTTATGAAGTGTTATTGAAATGGACAAGTTACCTTTTTTAGTGTATGTTCTTGGTGCATAAAAACAGTGCACAGACATTGAGAGCTGTTTAAAAAAATCTAGTTTGATATGGAGTTTCATAATGTTGCATACTCTGGGCTAGGGCAGACATATTTCCTTTTACTCACTTCCTATGTAGGCTGTTGAATGAAACCTCAGGACAAACTGTCCTTAGATTGTTACTCAGACCTGTAATGACTGCGGAACAGTAACACAGCATTTTTAGGCCCTGTGAGGTCTGTACACAACAAACTCACTCGAAACTGACTAATTCTGAGAAGAACATGATGTGTCCAAAACCCTAAACAAACAGAAAGCATCTATGTCCACTAACCTAATGAGTTACAGAGGAAAAATAAGTACTTGTCCCAGGATGAAAAAGATAAACAGCACTGAGATTATTTAGTAAAATATTTAGTATTTAGCCTATTTGCTCTGGTGTGCTGTGGCTTTGTTCCAGTCTTCTGTCTCATAAAGCTGTTCTGCTTTACAGCATTCAAGGATACATAATTATCAAAGATCAACAGAAATGGCTGAATTTGAAGTCAGCCAAATTCAACTGGAAAAGTTTTATTAGAATGCTGATGCAAGTTGCCATTTTGAATGCATGAAGTCTTCTAATTTTGAACATCCAAAATGCAAGCTTATTTCAGTAAAGAACATATTTCATTAATATTCAGTGACTTGTACTGAACTATATATGACTCTAATGCATATGATTTGAACTATATAATCTATGAAAGAAACCAATTTCTGCTTAGTAAGCTACCACCAACAAATTTCCACAACTGCTACAATCATCATCTTGATTGTATTTTCAGTGAGGTACAGCGGGAAATTTTAAGGATCATTTCAATTTGCAAGATTATTTGATTACATAAAATGGACGCTTGCTGTGCCCTGCCCAAAGGAATATATTCTTCTCAGCAACATACTTTTTGTCCTAACCAGCAGCACTGGACATTTCACAGTCTGAAACTTTGCAGTGGTCTCACATGATTACATAATCATTGTAAAGTATGCATTAGTCTCTTAGGATTGTCTTTTTGGTTTTTTGTTTGTTTGTTTTGTAAATCAGTTTTGAAAATCATTAGCAAATACATATATATTAAAATACTGCTTCATAAAAGTATGTCTTGCTGTGTAGAGGTATTTAAAGGGGGACAGGGCAAGGGTGAGGGCAAGGGGGAAGGGAAGGGGAAAAGAACTCAAATATTTGTGTACAAGCAGAGGAAGAAAGAATGCTCAGACTCTTTTAGGAGCTTTACTGTATGCTATGTAATTTCCTAAAGCTGTTTGCATTATGTGACTTTTTTTTGTTTGAAAATATGACAAAATCAGGAGATATTTGTCATATGTATTTTGAGTTCCATTCTAAGTCAAAATTAAATTTTAAATGATCCCAATATAATATCTGTAACAAAAGAAAGTCAGTTGGCTTTTAAAGCTGATTTTTATTTCAAGGAATAGCTAAAATTTTCCATTGTTCAAAGTAAGGACTGATTAAGGGACAAATAAAATGGATAGATATGATCTATATTCATTTGTTCTAGTCTTACATTTCACAGCAAGAAATAAAGGAATGTTTACTTCCTCATGAAGAATATGACACCTATTTTTATTTTATACATCCATACAAAAAGGGACTCTAAATCACTTACAACAGGGAAAACTAAGTATTTGTTGTTAAATCATGTTTTACTTCAATGGAAAGTATTAACACTCACCTTAGTAAGTAGTAACAGGGGCTTTGAAGTTCCTTAGAGAAAAGGTAGGTTGATACCCTTAATCAGCTGCTAAATGAAGCTGATTTTTTCCACAGCTCAGCACCATCTTGGACTATGGAAACCTCTTGACCAGTGCTGCATGGCTTCTCAACTTCTGGACTCCATTTTTATAGATGGAGTTTCTATAGGGATTATAGGAACAGAGTTGCAACCTGCCCCACTGAGTAACAATCGGAATGAACAATGGTGCCTCAGAGTGGGAAAAGCTTCTGGTCACAGGGAATAGCCTAAAATAGCTCTTCTTTCTTTCTTGTTCTACTGTAGATATGAACCAATTATTTCAACGTATGTACCTGCCATATGTACCATATGACATATGCGTTGCTTCTTATCCACAGAACAAAGATACCCAACTTCACAGATAATATTGCAGGTTAAATTGATTAATGATTGGAGACCTCAAAAAGCACAGAATATCAAACAAAAGGCAAATAAACAATAAAAGTTAGGGACCACAAAAACTTTTTAACCAGTAGATATTCAAATTCGTCATTTTATTTTTTGATGAACTTTCAATGTGGCTGTACAAATTTAATTCTCCTAGAGTCAAATTTACAACATCCACTACTAATACTCAGGAAGAATTTGCAATCTTACCACAAAGTTTCAGAAGGAAGAGGAAGACAAACTCACCCTTTCAACATTCTCTTCAGACTATACACAAAACCATTCCTGTAAATCAAGAGAACATGGACATGCTTGGGCTGCTCCCTAGATAGCAGGTCTCAGGGTACAAGGTTAGAAGTCCAACAGTACTTTCAAAAGCAATGTTAGAATGTTTCAAAAAGTAGTATACTAGCACAGTCTCCATTAAAAAAAAAGGAAAGAAAAAATAAAAAAGCTTTTTTCACAAAGATATTGGCCTTATTTTTTATGCAAAATCATAAAATGACAATGCACTTCATCATTTGATGGTGAGAAACACCATACTGAAGTCTTGCTCCTATACAATAGCAAATCCCATTCTGCCACAATTAAACAAAATAGCCAAGACCCTATACTAGATAGCTTGGGCCTCTCTTTTTCTTTTATTACATTGCTAGCTGTGCTTGTCATAACAGATCTTCTGGTTTCTAGAAAAGAGATGCATAATGAACTGCTTTGTGGGTGGGCTACAAAAATGCTGACAAACTTGACCATTTTAAATTGCTTTTCTGTAAATCTCCTGACTGGAGTGCTCTGCATGTAAATTCCAGCAGCAGCAGCAGTTGCTGCCATAGCAACAGAGTTATTTAGGAAATAATTTAAAGTGAGTACCACATCATAATCAGCCTCTCATGAAAGAAAGCAGACTTGGCAGGAGGATAGAAAGTGGAAGAGAGACATAAGGTCTAGGACTTTCAACCAACAAATGAGTTTGTACGTGTCTCATGTTTCCCAATACACTGGAAACTGTATAAAATCAATACTTACCTTTGCATAGTGCTGAGGTGCTTTTATTGTATTTTTGGTTATAAAACCAACCAACACGCATTAACAACTTCACAGCTGCAACTTGATGAGGTTCTTATCAGCCCATTTCTCCAGCCTGTCGAGGTCCTTCTGGATGGCAGCACAACCTTCTGGTGTATCAGACACTCCTCCCAGTTTCGTGTCATCAGAAAACTTGCTGAGGAGGCACTCTGCCCCATCATTCAGATCAGTAATGAAAATGTTAAACTTCGGACTCTGCAAAAATCCCCTAGTTACTGGCCTCCAATTAGATTTTGTACTACCAATCACCACCCTATGGTCCTGGCCATTCAATCAGTACTGAGTGCACCTCACTGTCTGCTCAGCCTTCATCAGCTTCTCTATGACGATCTTATGGGAGACAGCTCCAAAAGGATTACTGAAGTCAAGGTGAACAGTAACATTCCTCTCCCCTAATCTAGGAAGCCAGGCAACTCACTACAGAAGTTTATGAAGTTGGTCGCTAACTTCCCTTTGCTGAATCCATGTTGAGTACTCCTGATGACCTTCTTGCCTTTCATGTACCTGGGAATGCTTTCCAGTATTAGTTGTATCACTTTGCCAGAGTTCAAGGTTAGGCTGACTTACCTGTAGTTCCCTGAGCTCCTCTTCTTCTATTTGAAGATAGCAGTGACATTCGCTTTCTTGCAGGTTTTGCGCACCTCACCCCACTACCACAACCATTGAAACTGAGTGGCCTCACAACATCAGCCAGCTCCCTCAGTACCCGTAGGTGCATCCCACCTCAGGACCCATCAGAAAGATCTGGCTAAAATCTCTCTATATTCTACAGCTAGTTTCTAGCATAGAGAGTTTCGTTTCCCCCCTCAAATATAAAATACAGCCTCATTAGAAAAGTGTTGCTATAAGTACAAATACTTCAGCAACGAACATCACGAAAATTTAACAGATTCTCACAAGCAATGTCAGTTACAGCATACCACAATGCTAAATTCTTCCTTATTTGCTACACTGATAGGAGCTGGATTTCCATATGCATGCCTCTGTTGCTTTTATTCCATCACCTGTACTTCACATAGATAAATGAGTAACAGAACTTGTTCCTAGACATGATTATGGCAGCTACATCCATGCAAGTCAGTAGAGACACATTTGCCTGCTCATCATGTATTCAGTCAAAGATATTCTGCATTTATCTCAAGGCATGATTGTTTGCAATAAAAAGTGTTCTTCTCAAATCTACTGTTACATCCCTCAGCCTTTTACGTATATTTTAAAAAGAAATATTTGTGTATGTACACATGGCTCCAAAACCAGCCATATCAGTGTTTGCTCACCTGCTGTAGCACTAGTGTAAACAGACACTATTGAAAAATATCCTATTCTCCATGATGGTCTTGACAATACTCTCCTGGGTTAGACAGAAATGCAATGAAAGAGCTGGCCACATTTCTCACCTTTCCACCTATGCCACCTTCACAAGCTGGTACAACTAATGAACTGTATAAACTCATTCTTAAAAGTACTGTGTAAACCAAAACTACTTGTAAAGGCAAAATTTTATTATTTTAAATATTGCAGACTATTTTGTATCAGCCCTGTCACGCACTGAAGGATGTTCTGAAAGGATGCATGCATCATACACCTCTTCTGAGTTGCTCATCAATGTTTGTATACAATTTGTATCCTCAACTTGTCAAGAAATGAGTTTGTAATAGAGGTATTGCTGGATGTTACAATGTTCTGGGACTAGGGTGGGCAGCTGGCAGGCAAAATGAATGCCACAATGAGCAATAAGTACTCACTACCTCACAGACATTTGCTGTTGACATTAACATTAAAAAGACTACTTTACCATAATCCTGTCCCTCTCTGTACCTGAATGATACAACTCTCACACAGACCTTTTTCTAAATGGTATTTAAACTTAAAACTACACTGCAATGCTTTTTCAGGATATATTATTAGATGTTACTTCACTAAAACTCAAAGTAAACATGCTGGAGAATTCTTTCACTGGTGAATATTTCAGAGAGGAACTGGATACATCCAACCTTTGTTATCCATCTTGACTAAATTCTCTGAAGAGTCACTGTCTCTACAAGAATCACTGCGAAAGTCATTGACCTTATTAAAATACATGTTGGGGATAAGTTAACTCCTTCTGTTGGTCTAACCGAGTTTTCTATATATCCCTGCCCTCACCTAAAAGGCAGAGCAACCCAAGCCTATTGTCCTATCAATTAATTGCATTCCTGTTCAGTAGAGTATTCTCAAAGTAATCCAGTCAAAATTAGCTGTTATATACTAGTATCAAAGATGGAGGAGAATTTTTTCTTGACATTATGAGGCTTTCTGAGAGACAGAACTTAGTTTACCATTTTAGTAACAAAATTATTTGTTTGACCACAAACTGCAATACAGACTGTGTCCATTTTTATTGCTTACTACAGATTTAAAGTTTTTTCCCCCATCAGTACTATTACAAGCTACAAAGAGAAGGGACTTAATTTACCTTATTACTACACCACAACACTGTGTTTTATTGTTATTTCACATTGACATTTCCTAGTGTTTTCTTTTTAGCATGACAGCAGGTAAGTTGCCTTTGGCATACTCTCATTGTTTGGTTTTGAGCATGCAAGCAGAGACAGGAAAAAAGACGGAAAACACTTTCTACAAACCAACAGATGTTTCAATTTGCTTCAGCCACATTTGTGTACCTTTTCCGTATTCAGATGTCTTTTAAAAGTAATTTAATTTTGCTGTCAATAAATAAATGTAGAAGTTTCTGCTCAAGTTCCACCAACTATAATTTCATCTACATTACATTCTTAGTCTCTAAATGTGACACATAGATTCAAATACCATATAATTTAAGAGTACAGAACACATTTAGTGATAACATCAACTCTAATAAGGTTAGTGATTCATTATGATTTTCTTCTACAGTTTATATTCTTTTAAAATTTTCTGCTTCTGGTTAGAACTTCCATTACAACCCTGATTCAACACTCAGTAGTTTCTCTCCTCCATCAACACCAATTTTTCATAATTAGAATAATTAGAATGAGGGGATAAGGTTTATTATAATTACAGACCAAAATTCCATTTTATCTCTCGAAAGGCACTGTAAACAAAGCTTAACCAAAGCATCACACTTTCATATTTCTAGGTTAATCCATTGGCAAAATCAGAACATTTCCAACAAAGTATTACCACACGTCATTACTGAATGGCTTCCCAGTATGAACAGCATAAAAAGATTTGATGGGAAAATAGAAAGTATGAAATAATTCAAAATTAGTTTAAAAAAAAAAGACAACAGTAGACACATTTAGATTGAAGGACAAATTTTAACCTCACAATACAAAATATACTCAGAAAGACATTAATTAAGGCCATTGCCTGCTCTATGTTTTAACTAATTTTTTTACTTTATTTTATTTTGTACAAGATACAAACATCATAACCCTGGGAGGGACAGGGTGTGGAATAAAAGGAAGATTATGAGGATAAATATTTTAAATGATTCTCAGTGTCAAAACTTTAGAGCAGATGTTATCTGTGACAAGATATCTATGACAAGGCATTCAACTACCAACCCGAGAGAAACATTTGTACAATGGGAAACAAATTTTTTCTCTTTCACTTCAAAAGAGCCTATGGACGTACACAAAACTTTCCCTGTCAGCTAGGACTCGGTTGAGTAGGTGAATATTAACTTTTTCCAAGACAGAGTTATTTTACAGCAGCTTTTGTTCATTAAAAAAAAAACTGCAAGGGCAGCCAGCAGTGGAAGGTGGATAGGTACCCTTTCACCCAAAGTCTGGGGCACAATGGCCAGTGACAAGGGCACAGCAATCTCACCAGCTAAAGCTGATTATCATTGGGCTTTAAAACAATGTAGAATCCACCACAGACTGGGAGATCCTGGTCTCTGTGTCAAAGTGACATTTTCAGGTACATACAGCCCCAGACAGGGAAAAGAGAGGACGGGGGAAAGAGCAGACTGTTAGAAAATATTTGTTTCTGTTTAAGTTTAATAAATGAGTAAATATAAAAATAAAAATTGGGATTTTTTTACTGGCAAAGCTGCAAAGTAATTCTGAAACAAAATTAACTTTCTGTAGCTTGAGTAACCTAGGTCTTAGAATTTCATGGGAAAGTGGAATTTTCTTTTGCTTATAGAATTAATTTTCTTCATAGTAGCTGGTCCAGTGCTGTGGTTTGGATTTAGTATGAAAATAATGTTGATAACATACTGATGCTTTTGCTGCTGTGGAGCAGGGATTACCCTAAGTGAAGGACTTTCCAGTGTCCCATGCTGTGCGAGGAGGCAGGTGCACAAGAAGCTGGGAGGGAACTTGGCTATAATAGCTGCCCTGAACTGGCCGAAGGGATATTCCTTACCATAGAACATTATGGCCAGTATATAAATGGGGCAGTTGGCCAGGAGGGGATGATCACTGCTTGAGAACACGCTGGGCATCAGTCAGTGGGTGGCAAACAATTGCATTGTGCACCACTTGTCTGTCTTGGGTTTTATTCCTCCCTCTTTCTCCCCTTCCTTACTATTATTATTATATTATCATTTGTACTAATAATATATTTTACTTTAGTTCAATTACTAAACTGTTCTTATCTCAACCTACAATTTTTTTTCTCCAATTCTCCTCCCCACTGGGGAGGCAGGGGAGTGAGCAAGCAGCTGTGTAGTACTTAGTTGCTCGCTGATGTTAAACTGTGACTCTGTTTTAATACAAAGCTCCTAAAGAGCCCATTATGGCAATCTAATCTGACTTTATATATAACGACGTACAAAAGAACTTTCTCTAAATAATTCTGTAGCAAGCTTAGGACTCCTAGTTGTGTTAGAAAGGGGGAAAAATGAACCTTCTGCATCTACTCTTTCTTCAACAACCCTTCTCCAAATAATTTTATCTTTTTTAACATACATCAGCACTGATATGACCCTATTCACTGCACTATAGGAAGGAACCCAAAAATACACAAGAATTCCCCTTCTGGAGAAGGTGAGTAATATACATCTCTGTAGTACCTTCAGATCCCAATTAAAACATTGGTTCACAGGTTTCCATGCTGGAGGCAAGAGTGTTTTAACTGCTTTCACTAAACAGAGTAATTCTGTATCTTTTGTACTTTTTTCCTCCTCTAATCTAAGTAAACAGAATGATATCAAGGGCACCTTGCCAATGTGTTTCCTAACATGAACAGAGATAAAGACCTCCCAGTTACCCAGATCAGTTAAGTCACGTGCAGTTGTGAATGTGCATTTAGGGAAGAAATTGTTCAGGAGTATTTAGGTCACAAATCCTTTCCATCAGTGGCATCTGGTATTAGAATTGTGGGCATCTGCCATTTAATGTTTGTTCTAAAAGTAGAAACAGCTTATCCTTAATAAGTCTTTACTGTACTGCATATGACTTGGCCAAGAGATTAAATTTCGGAGTTGTTTATAGAATCTGGTTTGGATTGTTTTTAATTCAGTGCTCCATGGCATATCTATTTTAATTTAGAAAATTGGTTTCTATCTTACCAACTAATAACAGATTTCATCGTTGACTTAGAACAATGACTGTATCTCCAAGGCAAAAGTATTCTGGTGAGAGGAGAAACTCTGATAGCAAAAATTTCATCACATATAAAGCTTGGACTTCAAAAGTGTCTATTATGGGATGTCTTGTTAGGCAGAGTCCCTTTACTAACACAGGTGGTATTGCAAGCAGAGTTTGAGCATCACATCCACACGGCCTCCCTAAACAGAGTATAGATTAAAAAGTGATCCACACACCTTAGGCCTGACTTCCACAGATGGCTTCCAACAGAAATGCTGGAAGCTAACAAATCAGAAGCACTATGACAGCACAGCAGCCTCATATGTCTTGGCACAAAACAGGGAATAGAGCAGAAAACTTCTCAGCCTATGAAAGAGTTGGCATTGATTTTCCCAATTACCTTCTCACCAATATAAAATGTCAGGGAAATAAGATAACTTATCCAGCATTTTAGTGCAAAGTAGAGAATGTATCAGAAGATAAACAACAATGGATAATCTGCATAGAGTACTGCAGGGCTCTTTAAAGTGTATTACATAGGATATGTACCAAGAACAGACCTGTCATCTGGAGCAGACATAAATGGGCTCCACAGGACAAAGATAACCATAAGACATTCTGCAAGACAATATTAACTAATCAAATAGACAATAAATTAATGTTTGCCTACCTTAAGAGAAGACAGCTTAAGAGTTTCAGAGTGTTATCTACAGAATAGGTGCATTTTTAAAGAAAATAACTGGTCACAGCATTTCCTATCATCCTAGCATATTTTGGATATAATGAATATTTGGAGGAAGAGAATGAAAGGTCTGTTATTTCAATATGTTTGACAACAGCTTAGTTTTTTAGAAAAGAGGAAGTTCTATGCAAGCAGTTTTTTGTTATGGCACTGGACGACCAATTATTGTGGAGCTCTGAAACACTTTTTCTTGTGTTAACTGGGAACTGGTGAGGAAAGAGTTAGCAAAAGAAGCAGTTATTAATCTTGTAACCTTTTTGTCTAAAAACAAACTTAGGCTGGCTGGAGCATCTCATTTCAATAAGCAGACAAAATCATACACATTTATTAGAGCACTAAATTTTCAAGGTACAGATGCTAAACCAGTCATTTTATCCACTCTCATGAATAACCAGAAAAAGGAAGCAGTTAAACGTAACCTGTTTGAGATTACATTAAACAGGGAAAGAAAGAGTAATCAAATTTGTACTAATAGCAGTCCATATGTGCAACTAACATTGGCATGCACAGCTATGTGAAGAACACACATACACATATAAACTCTTCAACGATAACTAAAATTAGCTTCTTTGTGGCTGCAGCCACTTTTACCTTTTAAAAAGGTGGTCTGTTTCCCAGTTCTGCATATGCATACAAGAAGAGCATGTAGCCCTCGTGAAAAACTATTTCCAAGAGTTTTAGATTACATGATTATTACACAAACAGTTGATTCAGACAAACCACACTCACATGCCTAGAATGTCAGACAGAGCTTACCCATTTGGAATATGGTAAGACAGAGCAAGATTAAAAAAGCAGGAAAATGAAACACAGGGAAGAGAGATACGGCAACCAAGAACAAGAGTATTACGTTTTGGATGTTAAGACACATCAAGATACCTATGGTCTTACAGGTTTTACATTTCCCAGGAAGGTGATAAGAAGAAAAAAATTTAGTTACTTATCAGTAGCTTCTCCTAAAAAACCTTTTTCAGTAGCATCATAAAAATTGGAAGTGTAAGTTATCTCTGGGTCTGCACATTAAATCATCTAATTTTAAAGCATTTTATCCTCTTGCCTCCTGGTGCAGTGCAGGCAGGTTTGCTGAAGAACTATTTTCATGTTTACAAACCAACACCATCAGTTCTCCAGCAATATACATGCTAAAAAATACGTCAGAATTACTATAGAGTAAAACAGAGGCTAAGGGTGTCTTCCATGGAAGCCCTCTAGAACTTGAATGTAAAGGTAAAGCACATTCTAATTTCAGAAGGGTCTGAGTTTTTACCTCTTTTTGTCATGCCACAAAACAAGCTACATATTAAAATCCCACAAACATAGAAAAGCTAGCCATTATCCCACTTCCAAAAAAGAATTCTCAGAATAACTTTCTGCTTTAAAAAACCCCAACCAAACACAAAAACAAACATGAAACACAAAAAATACCCTGAGATGTTTTCAGAAACAGAAAATAAAATGTATTTATTATCCCTCTAAACATGCATCTCTTCAAATGCATTTTTATCTGCAGGTAGATTTCAATCATGACCTTCACAGAACTTGTGCTGGTTTTGGCTGGGATACTGTTTTGGAATGATGATACCACAGGGAGGTTTTAGTTATTGCCAAGCAGCTCCTACACAGAGTCAAGGCCTTTATTTACTGCAAGTGGGCTGCGAGTGCACAAGAAGCTGGGAGGGGACACAGCCAGGACAGCTGACCCCAACCAAGCCAAGGGATATTCCAGACCATCCAGCATCATGCTTAGCATATAAAGCCGTGGAAATATGCGCTTGTCTTCCCAAGTCACCGTTAAGCATGATGAAGCCCTGCTTTCCTGTGGAGCGCTGAACACCTGGCTGCCATTGGGAAGTGGTGAATGAATTACTTGTTTGGCTTTGCTTGCGCACACAGCTTTTGCTTTCCCTGTTAAACTGTCTGTATCTCAACACGCAAGGTTTCTCAATTTTACCTTTTGATTCTCTCCCCCATCCCACCAGGGAGAGGAGTGAGTGAGCAGCTGTGTGGGGCTTAGTTGCCAGCTTGGAATGAAGAACAGCCCTTTTATATAAATCGATGGTAAAACTATCACCTGGATAATCTTCCTGCTGTGTGTTTAAATGACTTGAAAAGTACTCTGTGTCCTTGGAATAAATTGACTCAAGTACAAGAGTACAAAATGCAAGATAAGAGGAGAAATCAATAGAGTAATGTGCAGGTAAGTAGGCAAACCAATAGATACTTATCAGTAGTAAAGCAGGTAGTTAAATATAAATACAACACAGTCTAAGATCAGAACACTGATAAATTAGAATTATATCAATCCCTAATTTAATGTCAGTGACTACACCTGCAAGAAAGTCATCGTAGAACAAAGGCTGTCATATGCAAAGCAGCATTAATGAAATTTGTAATCAACAAAATTTGGTTTATATCCAATAAACAAAGCACAATTTAATTAAAATTCCTTTAAAAAGTCAATTTGAAAATATTAATTCAGCATCAAAATGTGTATCATCTAGTTTATGCAACATAGAAAATTAATATCTGGAAAAACCATGAAGGGATGTTATTACAGTTATGTACTTGGATGATGGGCCCTCCACAGGGAAACAAATTACCAAAACAACAAAACAAAATCTGCCTCTTTTGTGCTCAATTTCACCACCTCCTTGCGCACTTGAAATTATTTCAGAAAGAGACTAAGGTATCTCCAGATCAATATCTTTAGGTGTTGCACCCACCAGCTTAAGGCCTGCATTCTTCAATTAAGAAACCTTGCCCTGTGTTTTGCTTCTAAGCCAAACACTCTGCAGTGCAAGAGGAGGTATAGAACCAGATCAATCTGAAAGTCAACTCAGCAGCATAGTAAATTACATCTGTTAGCTGTTGTGTCAAAGACAAATGACACAGTTTGCCTTCACTGAACTACAGGAAGGTTCTAAAAATACACGGCCCTACAGTCCTACTAATGAATGGATCTGCTTTCCGATTTTGGCAACATAAATGCTCAGCAACAGTCTGTCTCCTGCTAAGACTTCAAGACCCAGTCTTGATACTAAAACAACAATAACAAAACCAAAAAACCCAAACAAAGAACAAAACCCAAGCAATTAAAAAGAAACTACACTGGAAAAAAACCCACACCATACTCCTCTAAAAGAAATCCATCTTCAGAGGACTTCATGGAACACAAGAATAGTTTAGCTTGTAAGAGACATTTAAAGATCACCTAACTTACTCTGACCTATGCAGTATTCTTCATATTTGTCAAATTTCAAATAGTCATGGGCACGAAGTCAGAAAAATGTTTTATTGTTTTCTACTAACTGTAGTTGAGAATATTCCCTAAGAGTACAGTGGCAAAACATTTTCTAGCAATTTTAAGATTTGACCACTCTATCAAGATCTTGTGGTTTGAGCTGCCATCGTTAAATATTGAGTTTTTATTTTATTCTGCAGCTGGGACATGCTTGAATAGTAGATCTCTATCAAAGGCATACACTGGCCTGTGTATTAACAGTGATCAGTCACTAACAGAATTACAGGAATGCTTGGCCTGAGGTACTATTATTTACTGGTAGTATTTACAACATTTCAAAGTTTACGATGAACAAGAATCGAAATGGTGACATCAAATGGTTATATAGAGAAACATGAAAAAGAATACAAGTTTGAAACTTAAGAGCTTCCTAAACAGAACAACAGTCAAGATCTTTACAGCAACTGAAAATAAGAATAACAACATAATATATTTGATCACTCAAATCTGCATAACAAAAGCCAAAGATCTTTTGTCAATTTATTTCCTTAAACATGTTCTTCTCCAGCACAATAATTCCACGTAATAAAATAAGATGATAATATTGCCAAATACTTTTTCATGCTCTTTGACATATTCTAGCCCAGGCATGAAAAATCATAAATTCATCCACCAGATTAGTGCTTGCAAAAATCACATCTTTTTTTTTAAATACACCTGCATTGATAAGAGTATTTATTTCAAAGCAAAATCATGAATGTACAGCCTAGTTTTCAATCACCTACATGGCTCCACTAAGATGAAAACATTTTAAAAACATACTTAAATAATAGAAATAATTTTAAAACTTTGTGTGATATTGTAACTCCATTTTAACACTGGAATTCAAAGTATTTCAAAAGTGAAAGAAAATAAACACACCTCTTTTGAAGGGATATGGTTGAAGCTAGTCATGAAATAATGTAAGAATAATTCCTCTCACCTTTGTCTGTATTAAAAATGTCTCATACCTTAAAATGAGACTCCAAAAAGGAAAAAAATTCAGAAACTGCAAATTCCATTTGAGGAACAGTGAATGGAAATGTATCTGGGGCATTGCCACACTACAGTTAAGCTCTAAGATCCAATAGTGCTCTGCAGAAAAAAAATCAATTTGTCAGGCTGAGAGATAAAAAACATTTTCTATTGCCATCTTAGTGAAGCACTGACAATCAAAGACTGTGTTCATCTGAACTACAAAGTCTAGGAAGCACTTCAAGACAGAAAAAAATATGGACAGCTAAAACTGAAAAAGGCCCTTGTAGAGAATATTATTAAAGTAAGCTGAGGGAGTTTTTCTTACTTAGAATTTCATTTTGTATTCCTTAAAAAGTAACAAACAGAAGTCACTGGTTGCAGTCGTTAAGAAGACACATGGTTCCAATAGAGCTTCTATAAATATCTCTTGCAATGCCTTGATTAATGTAAAAAAACCCCACAAACAAACAAAAATCCCAACAACCAAAAAAACAACAACAACAAAAAA
>VWZD01001296.1:0-19443 GCA_013396695.1 Sakesphorus luctuosus
TATTACTTCACAATGCAGTTTAATTTAAAAGGAAATGAACTTCCTGCTTTGGAATCTTCCAAGGTTGAAGTGCAGATGTTAAATTTCAAACATTGTTTCCTTAAAGAAGTTATTGAATGAAGGAAAGCTGGTCCAAATGTTCTAAAATTACTTTCAAAATACGGGGCAGCCTCTTGCACTGAAATTTGAAGGGATGATTTTGCTGCTGTTCAAAAGTTTACCCAAAGAACAGAAATCTGTCTGCAGATTTCTCCTTTGAAATAAAGAGCACAGGTTATTATTGCAACAGCATGTACAGAATTAGTGTCAAATCCTTTTTTTTCCTCCCCTCTCCTCTTCGCTTTTTTCAGACAATATAAAGCACTCTTTTTTCCTTCGCAGGAATTTGTTACCAAAGTCTCTGTAGACTAAAATATTGCATGAACAAAGATAAGTTTAATGTATTGATTTTTAAAAACTTTGTCGACTACTATTCAAATTTCTGTCCATTTTTTTAACAACAGATTGGTACTGTATCTTTAAATATGGAAGAATAGGTAAAATGAAAATTATCGTAATGCTGTTGTACTTTTTTTTTAATTAAAAATTTATGTTCAGGGTATTTTTGACACACTGTGTATTTTGGAAACAGATCAAGTAATATTGGGCTCTGTTTAGTAGAGATTTTATCAGGTTTTATCTCTCCATAGGAAAGTAAATGTATTCTCTTGTGAGTACAATCCTTTATGACGAAAAAACCCCAAATAGTTTTATTTAATTACTTGCATTTGTTTCAGAAACACCTTTTGTTGGTGTTTTATTTTGTTGTTGTTTGTTTTTTGTTCATGTGGTTTATTTGTTTTAAGTAAATAGGATTTATTAGAGCATGTACATGTGCTTTGGAGGGGCCTGATCATTAAATTTGGGAGTTTTCATGCAAGATCAGATTTTTTTAAGAAAACAGAGNAAGGATCCTCCTGTCCCCCTGCCAGTAATGTGTTGAGACTGATCTTGTGCTTCCCCAACTTAATTATTTCTAGTTAGTCTTGGATCAGTAGGACATTTTTAGTTTTAACTGACAGTTGTTGCATCAAAATTGGACGGTGTGGAGAAGTGCAGCTTTTATTATTGTAAGCCATACTTTCAGATGGTATATTTAAAAACTTAAAAAAAATTATTTCAATGTCACATATATTAAGAGACAAAGCTAAATACTTGGAATGCTGTGATGATATTTTAAGGTGTTAGAACACTTAATTATTATGCCAAAATATTGGTAATGTGTGTAATATTCAAACAGCAGCAACTCATTGGTTCTAATCTCAGAAGAAATGCCTACGAGAAGCAGTTTTTAAATGGTGTTGGATGGTGATTTTGTCACAGTAATACCACTGTAGTCATGATTTTGAGGTGTACTTGTGTCAATTCAGAATTTGTATGAAGGGAAAAATCTACAGGTTGTGAGCTAATGAACCTCAGAAATTTCGATTTGAATTGTTTTTTTGTTCAAACCAACTGATCACTTATGAAAACTGAGTTTTATACGGATTAAACTGGGATAGATCTTAACAGATCCCTTGTGAATACATCTATTCATGATATTATTTTCCTGGAACATGAATATACTATGAATATCTGCAAAAGCTATATTTCGCACTGCTGTTAGAGTCTTCTGAATTTATACCATATTTATGCTTCCTGTATGTTTTATACAGCCCATATATATTAAAACATTTTACTGAGATGTACTGACATGCAGAAAGAAACATAGAAACTTCAACAGCAGAAAACCAGGTCAGAAACAATTGTCAGTATGACATAAATACTCTATTGACTGGAGAGAATGATACCAGAGGACTACTGAACATTGATTTTTGGTTGAGGCTTTTCTTCAAAGTCTGTCACTTTTGTATACAAACAGTTTGCTTCCTTTCTTATCCATTAATGTTTCCTATTCATCTTGATGCACTGCTTTTATGTGGTTTTCCCCCCCCTTCTCTTTCTTTTTGTTCAGTGTTGTAACTTTTATGAGATGTATAACTCGATTGATGACACAATAACTGAAATACAGCTAAAGTGTGTTTTACTTTGTATTACATTGTGGAGCGTAGAAAATAATTGCTGAGGTATTCCCTGGGTACGATGCTATAGGTAGAATTAGGGAGTTTGGCAGAAGCCAATTGTGGTTTCTCTCTTTTCTACACAGAAACATTCTTTTTCCTTTTTCTCTCTTTCATTTGGATTGGCAAGGAGTGCATAAGTGGTATACGAGTATTGTATCCATAGCAATGTTTGGCCGTTTAATTTCAATTTCTTAATTGTTTTTTCTGCTTTGTGTCACTGGAACTTGCAACTTTAATGACTAAGTGAATTATACCATCTGTCTTGGGCCCTACATTGGCTTGTTGCTTTCAGTATTAACCAAGATTGTGTGCATATTTAGATATTTATCCTCAATACCCATTAGAATTTACATTTTTTTCCTACTGGTTTTGAAATAACTTCTTTAGAAAAGGGTCAAGACACAAAGACCTTTGTTTAAATTAAATACTAATACAATGGGGGATTTGATTCTTCTGTTTATTCCAAATAATCATAAGCTGTAGGTGCCTTTAATGCTTTTCAGTTCTTTTCTCTTGCAGGATTCTATCACCAATTTTGAGTGACTGTGTTGTTAATTTGAATCATTTATAACACTAATGAATAAAGTTGTAGCATGAAATCTTTACCAACAAATATAAAGCAACTGTAAATATATTTTTGTAGATAATATTTCTTACATCTTGAATAATTTGCCTCATTATGAAAAGAGTAGAAAGAAAAATTCTGGCTTAAAAACCCTCAAATTTCTTAGATAAAATATTATCTTTATCTTTAACCTGTTTCCAAGGAGTCAGTTAATCAGTGTACGCTGATACACCTGACCTAGAAATTTAAACTGCAATGTGAAATTCATTCCTTTTCTAGGACAGAGGCTCAGTTTTAGTTGTATAAGTGCCAGATTGTCCTGAAAACATTTTCCATGGATCTCATGAGATGATGTCCCAGTAACGTGACTTTTAAGGCAAGAATGACTCACTCTATAGGCTGAATGCGTAAGACACAAAGGAGGAATAAAAGGTACTTGCTAACCAATTTTGTCAGTGTTTCAGAAAGTAGTATTTTCTAATATGATAAAGTAGATATTTCATTTCCTTTTGGCTCTGGATACTTCATATTTGAAGCTATTTATAATTGAAGGATGTCATAATGTGTCCTTTAAGCATAAATTTTTTAAATTTTTTTCTTCTAAACTTTTATCCATATTATACTTTTTCAGGAACAATGCTGCTCATCATTAAATTGATATAAGCTTAAATTGCACCACTTTGCATTCTCCTTACGCTAAGTATGATGCAGAAACTTCACCACTGTCATGGTGTAACCCCAGCCAGCAACTAAGCCCCACACAGCTGCTCACTCACTCTCCCATCCACCAGATAGGGGAGAGAATCAGAAGGGTAAAAGTGAAAAAACACATGGGTTCAGCTAAAAGTGGCTTAATAGGTAAGGCAAAAGCTGCACACACAAGCAAAGCAAAACAAGGAATTCACTGCTTCCCAGTCAGGGGAAGCGAGGTATTCAGCCACCCCCAGGAAAGCAGGGTCCTATCATATGTAATGGTGATGTGGGAAGGCAAATGGCATCAACCTGAACATCTCCTCTCTTCCTTCTTTTTCTCCCAGCTTTATATGCTGAGCATGATGTCATGTGGTCTGGCATATACCTTGGGTCAATTGGAATCAGTGGTCCTGGCTGTGTCCCTTCTGAGCACCTTGTGAACCTCCAGCCTCCTCTCTGGTGGGGTGGTACAAAAAGCAGAAAATATCTTGGCTCTGTATCAGCATTGCTTAGCAATAAATCAAAAAATATCCCTCTATTGTCAACACTCTTTTTTCAGCACAAATGCAAAACATAGCCCCACACCAGATACTATCAAAAAAATTAACTCTATCCCAGCCAAAACCAGCAAGGAATGAAGAGGTAAATGAAAATCTTTTGTATTCACTGGAAGAAATATCTTCCGATACAGCAGTTTCATTTTTTTGGTCTGTCTGAAATTTAAAAGCCTGTATGATAAAATGAGATGCTTCATACATAAACAAGAAGATCAATCTAAGCTCTCAAAGGGAAATTTAATATGAATAATAGTGGTTAGTCTGATTTTTTTGTTTGTTTGCTTGCTACATTGATTTATCTACTATAAATGTATGATTTCAGTCTACGTATATGAAAATGGGACTAGCATAACATAATATGCATAGATTTCATTTAATTTAGCTGGCCATAATTTCACTAAAATTTGGGGTTGAAATGTTTACTGACTATAAAAGCCAGGCTTATTGTTCTAAAATAAAGCAGTAAGTCTATCCCTGAAATAAAAAAAAAAATCACGTAGGCAAATTAATTGAATTTTAGGACTTGTAATTCCAAAAAGCTTGATTACCCACTCCCTTCTAGTAGTTATGATTAAATAAATAAAATATCTTATTCTCTTATGCAGTCATTACTGAAGAGGGGGTCATTACTTTTCCATGCTAGTTGTACATATTCTAGGTTTATGCATGAACATTGCCTTTCTCACAATAAATGGCATTGTAGGCTCAGGGAATAACAGTACTTCAGATCTGGCATTTCTCTTTGTCGCACATATATTTGTAGTGCTTACTGTAAATGTCTTACTACATTTTCCCAAGATGGCTTAGTGAAGACAAAAGGGAGCTATTTATGGTAGACTGTGTGCTTGGTGTATGACTGTGGAAGGGATCAGAGCTGACTGCTGACTCTGTGCCTGGTTGTAGGCATAGAGGCTTCAGAAAGGAAGAAGTCTGCGCTATTTTGACAAAGCTCAAATCAAGCTTTACGTACACCAGGAAGGTATGGTAAGGAATCGTGTTTCATCAGACAGCCTAACAAGTAGCTGTGCAATGCTTTGCTACTCCAGTAGCAGTTTCTAGTTATAAGCATGTAATGTGAAGCTGTTCTAGAGAACTTATAAGAGAGTAATTATTGTACTTCACTGGCTATAATCTGTGAGCATGAGTGATTGAGTCTTGATACTCAGAAAACCAAAGATAACTATTTTTGTCTTTCCAGTTGTTTTTCTTCTTTTTTCCTATTCTTTGTGAAGTATCAGAAATGAAATGTTTGAAATTCTCTTTTTATGTGTAGAAATAGTGTTATTACTGTCCTCTACAATATGATACTTCTGACTATGAATTCTGAAAATGGTTCCCATTCTCTCTACTTACCTTTTTCTTCCTGTTTGCCACCAGCTTCATTTTTCCTGGTTCCTTTGATGATTCCTAAAATAGTTTTGCCCCCTTAACGATGGACTTTTTTTTTTCTCATTTCTCTTCTGAGAATCAGCTCGCATTTTGAAATTAAAAAAATTCTGTATGATTATTTTAGTATTCATAATACTAGGACTTTTAAAATTTTGTGAACACCATTTCTTGGTCTTCAATGGCAGATTTGTAAATAAATGATGCTGTGTACCAATTCTCAGAAGTTATTAATGAAAATATTAAGTAAAAGGAGACTCACAATTACTGCATTCAATCAGGTGATACATTAATAAGTTCAGAAAATTGCCCAAATATGATATAATAGCTAATACACTGGAAATTAGTTTTGCAAAATATTTAGGAGTACTATTTTAAATGTTTTATAAAACCAAATTTGCATATTCTTCTTAGAGCAATTGTTAAATTTTTGGTTGCTATTTTCCATTTTGCCTTTCATTAGAAGGTCAATGATTCTTGGAAACAGAATTGAAACAGATATGTGCAGTGTGTACATTTAAGGTCTTTTTCCTCTGCTAATAAATTCTTTGTAAAAGGATCCTGATTTGTTCACTAACTTCCACTAAACAACTCTCCTCAAATAAATAAATAAATAAATATTAAGTTGTTTCTACTTATGTTCATGGCCTGTTGCGCAGTTTCTCATCAAAATCTCAGTATATATGTTAGCTAATTCCTTATATGTGTATTTCCTAGACTTAACTGGTATTTCTTCAGACTATTCTTTCAGGTGACTTCATAGGAACCACTTTTCCTGATCTCTCATGAGTTATAAAGTGAAAAAAACCCAAAACCAGGAATTCAAAATTGCAGTGATATTGTACTGATTACTCACGTTACAGCTTATTGTTGTGTAAAATTGTACAAGAGTTTGGTGGTCACCAAAAAAATTTCTGCTTCCAATGATGTATTACATCATACATCAAAAAGTCCCAACCAAATAAAATCAAGACTTCAAGAAAATATTTTCCTATTGATTTGTCAGTGAAATTTTGCTTGCTATCTTCTTTTCTGTATTTATATAGTACTAACCTTTGAAATTCTCTGTTCTAAATTTTAAAAACACAGTCTTTGTATTTATTGATTCCAAATTAGAGCACCATTTTAATTATTTGTTTAGGTAATGTGAGTTTTCTGATGTAACTGCTGTGTATGAGCCATGTCCATTAATTATTAGTAGTTAACTATTTTAGAAAGGACAACAGTTTTACCAACATCAACAAAATTATAAGATTAGGGTATGGCTTTTGCATGTTCCAGATGCCTCTTTGTTTGCTATTGTCTTCAGTTATGAAAGTTAACTTAGTTTATTAAGAACGTTGTTGTGTATTTAAAAGTTTAAGACTGTTTTTCGTGGTTACGCATGTACCTTCCAGTAAGGCATTATTAGGCTAATGTTTTTTATTTCTGTCTTTCCACAAGGATGATAGTGGAATGTTTTATTTTGTTATGAAGTAATTTATTTTGTCATGGGTTGGAAGGGATCTTCAAGATCGCGTAGTTCCAACCCCCCTGCCCTGGACAGGGACTCCTTTCACTAGACCAAGTTGCTCAGAGCCTCATCCAACCTGACCTTGAGCAATTGGGGGGATTGGACATCCACAACTTGTTTGGGCAACCTGTGATCAGTGTCTCACTACCCTCACAGTAAAGAAATTCTTCCTTGTTTCTACTCTAAATGTATCCTTTTTCAGTTTGAAACCATTTCGCCTTGCCTGTCACTACATGTTCTTGTATATTATGCCTAAATTATGATACAGTTTGTGGCAGACTCTAATGTCTTTTTGCAATGGTATAGCAAGGATGCTGATTCTCTAGCTGCACGTAATTCTGTCATGTGGATTGTGTCTCCAGAAAATGAGTAATTTTAAACCTAAATTCTAGAAGAGGTGAATAAAGATGGAAATGGATTTTAAATCCAATTATGGGTTACTTGAAGAGATGGGAGGCTGGAAAAAGAAAGCAACTTTAATAATAATTTTGGAAATTAAGGATAAAGAAATTGTTTTCAGAAACAGTGCTGCTTTAAGTCACATCACGTGAGATTGAGACTACGGGCCCTGAAATGACAGTCATAATCCAGCAACAAATTACAGGGTTACCAAGTATTATAATAAAATATCTCATGTGAATGTCCAGTCCCTAATATTTAAGAAAAATATAAAGAGAGATTTTTGTATCGCTGTAGCTCCCAAGTACCTTTTCAGGTGTCCAAGAAAGCAGTTCTCTTAAGGGCACAGGTATAAATGGGCTTGGATGTATCTTGTTGTCTTGCTGAGGTTCTTTGCTGTCTCTGGAAATGTCATTAATTTCCTGGATTGTGCTCAATAAGAGTTGCTTTTGACAGGCACAGACAGTTTCTAGGGTATGCGAAGGTGTTTTCTGCCAATGTACTAGCTGCTTTCCCCAAATACAAAGAGAATTAACTGAGTTTTGCCAATTTTAACAGTGAATGTTTGGCTTCTCTCCCAGTCAGGCCATTGTTTACTGAAAAATTTGTTACTTCTTGAGTCATGGCTCTGTCCCTTTTCCTGTTTTGTTTGTTTGGTTTTTGGGGTCATTATTGTTTATTGGTTGGGGGTTTTGTTTTTTTCTTTTCCTTACGTACATTTTTCATTTGCATAACCATCATGCCACTCTTTCTCACAGCTCATTAAGTAGCCTTTCCCCCCTTACCCATGGATATTTAACTAGTTAAAAATTTCTGAATAGTTTGTAGGGTTAAAGTGGAATTCTGGAGCACCTCTGCTCATTTTCCTGTAATTTTTTAGCTGTGTCCGCACTACCATCTTCAAAAACACTCTTTTCCAGTCTTTTTCTTCTTCCAGATCATTTATTTGTCGGTCTCTCTTTGCTATACTTAATCTCCCTTGAATATCCTGTCCACAAGAATCAGACTGAGTAACGACATCAGAGTAAAGAGTCTCTAATAAATGAAGTGTTCGATGCTTGTCAGTTTTGCATTTTGCTGACCCAAGCTTCTTGCAGGGACAGGCAGCTGCACACTGTCTATTGATAAAGCTGGCTCAGTAGAGTTCTAGTGAAGAGCAGATTTTTTCTTCTGTTCTTCTAACAGGGCTTATGTATAACTTAGAAGATAAAATGGTGTAGGCACTGGCTCCTTCTTCAGTCTCTTCTTAGTATAAAAACTAGGCTTCATTTGTTTAGTTCCAATCAGTCACCTCTTCATCAAGCTATATTGATTCTCTTTTATTTTCACAGCAGGGAGAACACATTTTATGTGGGGTGAATCTCATTTCATTTTCATTAGTCATTTGAGGAAAGTCAGGGAAAACATCCACCTGTATTAGACTATCAAAGGATTTAGCCCAGTCTGTTCCAGTGAAGAACTGGAGGTAGTTGAATGCAGTAAAGATGAGATAAGATGGCCACCTGAGTCTCTAGATTTCCCACAGTACTTGAAAGAATTGTAAGTTTTAACCCCAGAAATTGAGTTCACTTCTATTGTTTAACCCATGATGTGGTACCATCCTATTGATTGCTTTGAAAAAAAAATGGAAAAAAGACAAAAAACATTATCTCAGTACTGCCAACTTGGCTAGTTAATGTGAAAGAAATATGTAATTGAATCATGACATATTAAATGTCTTTATTATTAGTAAGTGCTTGGAACCCCTCTTCGATAAGGAAACAACTTCTGTGTGGTTGCTTCCTTCCTTGGTGCTTAGTATCCTGCTAAATCTGAACAGGTTGACTGACGTGATGAATGTACTTCTCTATGCATTTTCTAGAAGAAACAATGCAAGCAGAAATGGAATGGAGAACTAATAATAATAAAGTGTGCAATTTCATTTTTAATGAAAAACAGTGCCATGGTGATTGAGGAGATTATATTTTCAGTTCCTAATTAATATTGTGCCTTTAATACAATTAACTACATTTCAGATAGGTTTTGAAAATATTGTTAAAATTTTTTTCATCTTGACATCTTAGGTGATTTAGGAGCTTGCAACCATACTTGTTGTGTTTCTTTCCAAAATATCACCTAAAATCTGAAAAGAAAATAGGAGTTCTTTTACACTGGAAAACATAGAACTCAATTGTTTAGCAATATAGTTTAAAAAGTGCAGCAAACAGTAATTTCAGTTTCATATAGTAAAAAATCAGTTATTACTCCACTGTTGTATTTTTAATGCTGTTTTTAGATCGTTGAGGAAGAGGATTTGGAAGGTTACTTTCACTTGAAAATTGCGCTTCATGGTCAGCATCTCTTGGTACTGGATTTTTTTGTGTGAGATGTCATTGGTCATGTGGGATGCTAGAAAAATGAGGAGACTTTTGTTACAGTTTTAAGATGCCATGGAAATTGTTTATAAAGAGGGAGGCACAGATACAAGCCATCACTGTGAAGCCTCATTTATAAATTATGAGACTGCTTATCAGGGGGAACAGTTGCATCTGTTAATAACAAAGAAGATGAGGAAGCTTAATGTAAGGGAGGAAATACTGAAGACAAAAATGGAAACAAATTAGTGTCTTGGTCCTATATATTAGATGAAATTAAAATCATGTAAACTTAAGCAATGGAGGTGTAATTTCATCTTAGACTCCATGGGTCTGCACAAAGAATTTAGGTGTATTCTCAGAGTATTTTAAGTATTGTTCATGATTGTTATTTCAGGACAATGATGGTGGTTCCCAAAATGTTAATTTTTATCCCAAGGTAAAACATCTCTGTTGTTAGAATTTAAAAATGTTATTCTTTTAGATTGCAGCAGGACATCATATTGGTAGGTGTTATAAAATTAGACAGCACTATGTATATATGTGTATAAACATGTATGTATGTATTTTTAAATCTAGTTCTGCCCATGTGATGTATCTTCTTCCATTAAGATAAATTCTGCTCTTTTCTGCCTGTACTCATACAGCTTATATTTTTAGAGCTGTGAATAGCAGTAAGATTTGATCCATGCTTGTGTTCCTGTAACATCAAGACTTTAGTTTGCATATTGGTATCATGTTCTAGTTCAGCAAGCTGGGGCCAGTTTATCGCTGTGTGTATCCTACACCCTCTAGTCATTTCTCATGAACTGTTAACAATGGACCATTAGCAGCAGCTGCCCAGGGCATACCTGACCCCTCAGGATGTGAGCTGGGTGTTAAAGAAGCCTGTGAGATAGGAGCTGTGATAACTCTCCTCCAGGAAGTCGTTAGCACCTTCACACCCAGCCTGAGGGGTCATGTCTGCTAATGGGCCATCAATAATTCCAAAAATACCCCATGACTCAGAGTTAGATCAGCCATTGTGGAACTCCCTGCCCTGGGAGAGGTACTGGGTGTTCCCCCCTGAACCTGAGAGTATATAAGCTTGGGGTTTAGGGACTTCTGGGACCATTCGTTTGATCCAGAGGAGAACCAGAACCTTGACAGGAGGAGACCACCACTCTTGACCAGACTGTGACAGTCATCTGCACCAACAGGTTTTTCTTTGCCTTCTTTTTACTTTGGACTCAGGGGAACCACGTGGGGCTCAGCACAGGGGCTAATGAACACCATGGTGTTTGTGCCCCAGGGTGCTGGGTTATGCTTCAGGGGTTTGTGGGTTAAAACCAATTTCTCTTTGTAGTATTGCATTTTTCTAATATTTTTATTAAGTCATTACTCTGGCTTATCATCTCCTTTGTGTTGGGTTCATTTCTCCTGCCGGTTTACCTTTAAACAAGCACATATCATTATGATTACTTATTGATATACTTATTATTGGTATTGATTAAGAAATATTATTAAATTTGGGGGGATTTATTATTGTTGAATATGAGGAAATTAAATTCCTTTTAAGATTAAATTGGTGAATTAAAGTCTCAGTGTAGCTTTACCTATTTACATTACTGAAGAAGTTCAACAAATACAAGTCAAACCCAAAATGTAATCATTCTCTTTTTAAGTAACACTCCTGTTCTTCATATCGTAATGCTTACTCAGTGTGGCTTGTTCTGTACTCTTTGATATCTAAAAATGCCTGGCACATGTATTTTTAATTTCAATTAACAGAGTTGCACGTGTTAGGCCAGAGGAGCTATGCTTGTGGCTTTAGTTCTACAAGTATTTGTTTTCTAGCCACACAGCAAAGTTGCAGTACGCATCTATGCAAATGAGAGAAAAAGGAACAGAAGTTCAAAGCTTATTTCACCTTTCTAGAAATTCAGGATTTGGTTCATATTTTCTATCTTTTTCTTCTTTGATTGTACAATACATAATTATTCCACCACATGAATTCTAGACTTCGAACTTACAAGTAGGAATGAACTAGTTCAAGAGCATAATTCCTCTCGTTGTTCAAGTGTTCATTCCACCTCCTTATTCCAATCCAGCTGAGTTTCATGTATCTGCCACTTTTAAAATTTCTTTCCTGACTCTTGAAGATTATACTTTTGCCACCACCTACTAAAACTGATTTAATGAAATGTATCTCTCACAAAGGAAGTCTAGTGCCAGTTTTTGTGAAGCTACTGAAATATTGTCCTACCATCTTCCATTGGTGTGGTTGCCTGATGGAATATACTTAGCAAAGACATTCTTCTTCTTATCTTCAGTGGCCTTAAGAGAAGGAGCTAAACAGATGTAAAGTGCTGATCCTTATGCTTGTGGATACGCCATGCCTTATTGAGATATGTAGACCAACAGAGACAACGGTCCACCAGGATTAATAGAAACACAATGAGGGGTTTTTTGACTGAGATTTAATGGTTTACTGTGGTTTTCCTGACTTTGTTGCTATTTTAATAAACTTTTAGAGTTTATTCAGTAAGAAAAATGTTATCTGTTTACCTAGCAGTAGGACTATTTGAGATAAGGTCCAGAGAGGTACCAGAGATGCTAGGGCAGTATGATGTCAGCAGTCTACTCATCATTGGATTGTCTCCTTAGGTATCTGTTTTTCTGTAAGACTACTCAGCTATACTGAACCTTGTGTTGTTGTTACTAGATTTATGTGATCCCACCTAGTTTGATTAAGGTTGTCCTCAGAATGTACTGTGTAACCAGTGTAGCTAAGGTAAAATATCTTAAAAGTTAACACCAGGTGATTAGAAAGCTAAACAAAGTGAAATAATGAGTAAGGCTTTGAAACCCAAGATTCTTTTAAAAATACACTGAAAGTATACTGAAATTGTTGTGGTTGGTTATTGAATATGTAACTTAAAAAGGCATATTGCTGTGACACATCAAGCTTGAGCTGGATTTGAATTTATCTGCCTTAAGAATAGTGTAGCACATTATTATTTAGAAACATTTCAAGTCACAGAACAGTGGGAAAAATATGATTCTATTCATTACATGATTATTTATTCTTGTTAACATGCTGTGAACAACATTGTGCAGTCAACATTACAATTAAGTATGTTAAACACACCAGTCATAAATGCTCACACTGAGTGATAATGGTAATAGACTCAGGTCACTGATATCCATTTTTTGTGAAGTGATAATTTTATTGGAGAACAATATTCAAGATGCAAACATTTATCGTCCTTTTATGGACCGTTGTTTCAATAACTGTTTCATAAGCACTGGCATCATAGGGAGAAAATTGTGTACCTCAGCTGCTGTCCTGCCTGTGGCTGTAATGAAGTCTCTGTAGTAATCTAATTGTATTGATTTAGCAAAAAATTGGAATTCTAATTGACAACATAAAGCCGAGCAAATTGTTAGTAAAAACATACCGACTTAAGCCTTGTTGACACTGATGACAGAAGACTACATTATGGCCAAGAAGAAAAAATAGATTCTTCTTAATTATTGAACTGCAAATCACAAAAAAATATGTAATCAATTAACTTTATGTACAGCTTGATACTGAAGTTACTTGCATATTCTTTCCTTTAGATTTCCAAGGGTGCAAAGCAATTTCCAAATGTATTCATTAGAAAACATGGTTTTGGAGCTCTGTGTACAGTTCTACCTTTGTCTAGGACAAAAATCCATTACAGAACCCACAAGGCATCAAACTCTCAGATCAGAATCTTGAAGTCCCTCAATTTTGACACTCCAGTGACAAAAGTAGCCTGTGATAAATAAATTTTACTATGAGGAAGAGTTTTGGTAGTCTCCATCCTTGGGGATACTCAAAAGTTAGAACATGAGCCAGAGAAACGTGCTCTAGGTGGCCCTGCTTGAGTAGGGGCTTGGACTAGATGAGCTCTTCATACCTTATCCTGTGGTTCCATGATGTACCCTAGTACAGGGCTCAGAAGAACCACACTCTTCAAATGCTTTTGAGAAACTAGAGGAGTTTCAATAGTGATGGATCCCAATTATACTAAACAGAAAAAAAAAAAAAAAACACATCAAATTCAAAATTGTCCATCAGGGCAATAATGATTTTCTGATTTCTTTTGCATGTAACATACAAGAGTGATGCATGTTTTATTATCTGGCTAACAATTTGTGGCCCAATTACTGTTTGCACTAGGTTAGGTTGCTGACATGCTTTTGGCTTGAATGACTAATATAATAAGAAGACTCCACAAGTGTCACATGTAAGCCATATAAAGATATCAGAGGAAACTGCTCTCTCCCCATCCAATACTTAATTCTCTGAGAAGGCAGCTCCACTACCTTGTCAGTCTATTCTTTGGTGATATGATCCCAACTAAATCTTTTTCTGTTATTTTTTGAAGTCTTGTAGATTACAACACTCTTGCAGAAGGAAAGGAACAATTTATCGGTTTCAACACATATTGGAAGCGACAGTAAGAGCTTCTTGGCATTTTAAAGGCTTTCCAAGAAAATCCATCCCTTTTTTCATAAGGCCAGTTCAAAAGATACAACCCTCTTACTTGACATTTTCATATTTGTTATTATAATGAGGTTCTTATTGATTTCATCCAAAATCTTGATTTTAAAACCAAGGTTGGGGCGTAATGTACCAAGTATTTGTGTATTTGCTGCATAAGAAGTGCTACAGTTCTTTCAGCACTTCCTGCTCCATATGATGCATTTTTCACTATAAATGATATACTTTCAGCTAAAGTCTATAAAGAAAATGGTAAAATTATTTTCAACTCTAAGTTTAATACCATACATTTTGTAGAGGGCAAGCAAAATTTGTGACCTGCTTTGGTGTCATACAAAAAGAACTGTCCACTTGATACCAAAAAAATGCTTTGAAATAAATAACTGCTAAGAAGCTTTTTGTCTTTTTAGCAGCAAGGTATTTATTGACAGTGTTGGAGGTAAGCCAGTTCGTACTGGGCAAAAAACTTGCCTAACTCGTTTGTGTAAAATGAGCCGTATTAATGACTGTGTGAAATCTTGGGCAAAGCTTTCCTTTTGGCTTGGAATTCAGGTAGTGGTCTCTTGACTTCATCCCTTGGGTGGTCTTGCAGCATCTTCATCACTGTTGGACTCGCGCTTTTTCTTTGTTCAATGACATGACCTGTCAAACTTTTAAAATCTTGGCTTTAACTCTACAAAATCTTGATATTTACCATTTCATCCTATTGAAGTGTCTAGATTACTTTAATGTAAGCCTTCTAATACACGGTATGCTGGTCATTATAATTGCCAGACAGTATGTAGCAGAACAAAGCGACTCCATCACTTCATGCTGTTCATGAGTTAAGCTGGTTTGCTGTGCAAACAACATTTTGCAAAGCAGAATTAGAAATTTCACAAAACTAGGTGGTTTTTTTTTCCTTTTTGGTGTCTTTTCTCTTTTACCACCGCATGAGCTGCTGATCAGAGGCTGTGTAACTGTTGGGGTGAGTGGAGAGAGCCAGCTGGTTATGGCAAATCGTCTACATAATGTCTTGAGCTATGGCTAGTTATGACCAGATTGCTTTTCGATTTTTTTTTCCTGTGACTGCTGATGTGAAGAATTATCTCTGCTAGTTATAATTCATGTATCTCTTCAGCTTTACAGCTCACCTGATTACTAAATTGTTCCTTACCAACCCGAATCATTACTGGGTCTAGATGCTGTCATACTGTATTTTTATATTTCAAATTCTTTTATGTTTTTCATTCTTGTCATAAATTAATAAACTAATGCATAGAGAAACAATCAGTAATGAATATTTCTAAAAACAGTGTTATATTCTGGTCTACAGATATAATACCTGAGGTAACAAAAGTCATATTGGTTTTTTGCTTATCTGATTCATGATGTGTGATAAACTGTTTCAGATTTGTGTCTGTCAAATTAGATGTTGATTTATTTGTGGGGGTTTTTTAATATACCTAAGTATTTCTTGTGATAATATCTTGTCAGAATTAAAAATGGCTTGTAGGTGTAAATAAACATTTTACATTTATCATACAACGACTATCAAATTGTTCCCAGAGTTAAATTTCTACCCCCACTAAGATTTTCTCACTTCAGTTTCAATATACCAATGTAGTTAATAATTCCTTTTTAATAAGAAATACAGTAAAAAAAAAAGTCATGAAAATACGTTGTTTTATTCCTTGTTTTAAAATCTGGTTCTTTTTCTATGAAGTTCTTTTCTTCTGAGAAAAGAACTGTTATCCATTAAGATGAATTTATATTTGCCTAGAGAATTACTTGCAAGACACAGTTATGTTCTAAGCAGTTTTTGCAACACTTGCTTAAGCAGATCACTATCTTAACTCAGGAATTATACCATCAATCTCACTTCTAGATTTAGTACATTTTCTAATAGTCTTTCATTTTTCTGCTTTGAAAATTTACCTCTGTTAGAGATTTTACCAAAGACTAAATCAACTCTGAAAATATAAAATGTCTCTTCTCCATTCTTTAATTACTTTTGTAAGTCTAAGTTACCTGTTCCAGAGGTACCTTATTCGCTTGCCCTCAAATATCGATACCTTGAAGGCAATAGGCTTGATTGTGATCTAAGTTTCATGTTGTGTACTTACTCAGATTCACCTGTACCTAGTGAATATGTACAGCCATTTTGTTATGGTTCTGCTAGAGATCCGAAAGTGTAGGTATAGCTGAAAATAAAAAGATGCAAAATATATTCATTTGCAGTTGTGATATGACTAAGTAGTTTACAGATTTCTTTATCTTATGATACTTCTCCAACACAGTGTAAGAACTGATTTAATTTCTTCGTAGTTACTGAATGTATCCCATATTTCTTAGTATTTGAATTAGAAATCTCAGTAATTATCAGAGCACAGGTTCTTGGTTACTTATGACTTTGTGTATATATATGCACATGTGCTCTATGGAGTTTACCAGCTTAAGGTGCTAACACTGAACCCTTCAAATATTCAATGGAGCACTTCTGTAATGTAATTATTTTTGGATGGAGACCCTCAAGCATCCTAATATCAGAGCCCAAGGCAAATTTTTAAATTTCAGTTGTCCCGTCTTGAAATGTTATTGTTGAGGAATACGCTCAGTGTCAGTAGCTCCATGTGCAGCAGCAGTGGGAGCTGCAGGTTCAGGTCTGGATGAGGGAGCCCAAAGGCACGAGGTCCTGAACTACCGATCCTTTGCATAACAAAGGGCACGGGGACCTAAGGCCCAGCCAGGGGACTGGACACTCAGAGACTCATCAGGAGACAAGGACCCCAGACTTTCCCATGCTTAGACTGTGAGGGTATGAAAGCCCAGGGTTTCCTCTGTTCAGAGGCACTAGCTCAAGCTGTTATTTTTTTGTTGTACTGTGATTAAATTATTTTAATAATTTAATGTAATAGCCTGAGACTCTGCTATGGGAAACTTGGGATTGAGCTGGTAAGGAAAATCTTGTCTGACTGTGTGGTATGTATAGCTGTGTAGGGTCCTTGGTCCCAGCTCAGGTGGTGCAAGTGTGACTGCCAGAGAGTGGCTTCTGGATGGTTATGTAGGGAAGTTTCTTAACATTATCATCAGTCATTTCTTATTTACAAGATGTGAATACATGGCATATCATTAATCTTATACCACAGTCAGATTTTTTCAAATGTTCATTTAAGAATGTCAGTCACCTAGTTTAGAATGCATATTTTTATAATGTAATTTGAAAATTTAAGAGGATGAAATAGAAGATCAATCATCAAAAGTTTATATGTATATTTATTTGCATGTATTTCAATGACCTGCATATTTACTCATAAATACCCATGGGTAGGTATATATTTTTATGTATAAAGTATATGTGCACTTTATCAATCAGATTCTTGGCAAAAACATGTCAGATTTTTTAACTGTGACCTCCTTCAACAAGCCTCACACAGCTGAACAGTATACAGTGAGGGACCTGACTGATGCCTGGCTGTGGTGATGGAATTAAATGTCATTGTATTTAACAATTGTGTTACAAATGGTCTGTTCTATGGGACCATTTCACAGTTTTAGGACCAGTGCTATTTCTGATGTTCTCACAGTCTAAAAACTGACTTTTCAACTGTTGTGATGATAATTTTTTCATAGGTAATATGTAAAGTTCAGTCACAAGAGAATGGAACTGGTGTAAAAAATATTAATTATTTTAAATCTAAAAATGTAATCGTATATTGCATTTGTGTTGCAATAGCTGGCTAAATAGATGGGTAGAAATTCATTATAAGGAGAACATTGATTAACCTATTCATGCATTCTATTTATGGGTTCATAAGGAATTCAGAAACAACTTGGATGAAAAGTGCCAGGATATGATAAGAAGGTGATCTAAGGTCTTAAAGCCTGGTATCATTTTGTTTTGGGAGAATGAGAAATATCATTGAGGGAAATGTTGTTTGTAAATATTTACTACCTAAATAAACTGCTAAATATTGAGTCTAATTGAAATTGCAGGCAAAGAGAAGAAGTTCTGACTGAAAAGAACAAAATTTACAAAATGCCCATTTACTAACTTATTTAAAACATGCTTAAATTCTTTATTTCTGTTTTGACCTATTTCACCGATTATATATATATTCTTGTAATATGAATCTGTATACTATGACTTGTGGCTGTAATTATTAACAAGGAGTTAATTTATTCCATTAATATCTCGTTCACTAGGAAGAATGGTAAAACCTCCAGAGTGTTTATTTGGATAAGTATCTAGCAACACAGATGTTCACATAAACATTTTTGAGCTTCACATTTAAAAAATCTTATGAAATCAACATTTCTTTGATCCTTCAAATGGATATAAATTGGTTTTTATTTCTTATTGAGTCAGCTGACACATTTTTTGCTTTGCATTTTTTACTTTCTTTTAGGGAAAATAAAGACAGCTTTAAAGTGCAAAAATGATTATTTTCTCTGGTTTATAAGTTTGTCAGGGTTTTGTTTATTTTGGATATTTTTTGTTTGTGTTTTCTTCCTCCTTCTCAGCACAAAGCCTATTAAGCAAATATTTTAATGGGCATATTTCAGGACAAACTCTTATGTAAATGGGATGAGACTGCTTTAATTTCATTTTTAAGTCATGGAGAAAGTTAATGCTTTCCAAAAGGCAATGTGATAGCTGAATAGGAATATAAATATCTGTAAAGGAAATTTAAGGATGTAAAAAATCTTAAATGGTTTCTTATTAAGCACCGTCAATATTTTTGTTCTAAAGAAGTATTGATGACAACTTCTTTAAGAAGTTTGCAAGCAGTTACTGCTTGCTTGTGCGCTAGAACTTAAACAAATTCAGTAATACAACAGATTATGGGAGTATCCATATCTCTTAAAGGGCAAAATGGTTGTTTTTGTAAAATAATGATGTATGTTTAATGGCATCAATTATTGTTTTAATTTGCTATGTATAATAAAAGAGTGATAACTTCATCTATGAAAGATGTATTTTAGAAAGATGAGTTTTTTTCTTTTATTTGTATAAAAGAGTGTACTGGATCTGGCTACAAGCTATATAAAGAAAATGACCTTTACCTCAGCCAAAACCATAATAAAAACCAGTTACATGACTTTTTCTCCAGAACCAAATTTTCCTGAATGATGTTACAAAGGACAATAAAATTACATTCAGAAACAGATACATGCATGGATTACATTAATATTTTTAAAAATATCTCACTGGTGATTTTAAAATGCAAATCCAACCTGAAATAGAAACCAAAGGTTTACGTCAAGTTAACAAAACTCACAAAATAGTAAAATTCATGGAAAACAGATCTCTTATTTACTTACTTATACTTACATCTTTCTTTTCCAGATGACACGAGAGCAGTATATATTAGCAACACA
>VWZD01001296.1:28424-56308 GCA_013396695.1 Sakesphorus luctuosus
GGGATGTGCTGTGTAGCAGTGTTGTTGCACAGCAGTACAAAACTAAAGGAGATATCTTGTCAAATTAAATAACAGATTTGGATCTGTAAATTATTTCTCTCTGCCATAAAAGTGTGACTTTGTTTACTAAATGATTTCCAACCAATGCCACCCTTCATATAATTTTGCAAACAGATTAAGGTAAATTGGAATAATGGCATATCAATATGTTTAGGGTGTTTTGTAAGTTAGAATTTCAAAGACTTTTTTCCTTCACATTCACAAATTTAATTATGTTTATATTGGTTGTATAAATTTTGAAAAAAACTCCAACAAAATCTCTGTTGTAACATCTTGAATAGAAAACATTGATCAGTTGATTAAGTTTTTGTCTTTAATGTCAGGTAATGCTTTGGGCAAGGCATTGTTACATTTGTGTAAATTTGTCAAGCAAATGTTATAGTTGTTCTTTTATAAATACTTTGCTTTCAGTTTACTAATATGGATTGAAACCACTTCAAATTATTAAAAAATAATCCATATTCCTAGATTAATTTTTGTACTTATTCTCTGATCCCATCCCTCTGTAAAGTCTACAATGAAGAGGCCACTATGTGGGTAGTTTGGACCAGGTTGCTTTACTGTTTTTTCGTTTCTTAATTGCTGTTTATGACAACAAGTTAGAGAAGAAAAAGCATGTTTCAGCTGTCTTTATGTTTATAGAATTCATTATGTGTCTATTCCATTCTTGTGTATGCAGACAAGCCCTTTGTGTTTTTCATATGTCTGTATGTAACATACATGTGTACAGTTACACAGGTACACATGTGAATCCTAGACAGGTTTTCTTATGCTGGCTGTATTTTAATATTCATACGTTCTTTGCCCTCTGGTCTTGATCAAGTCAGTGTACAAGCAAGGGTTCCCAGAAGCTTGTCCATACGTTCAGATTTGATGGACTTTAAGATTTAGCTATAGAAGCATAATATAATGAAAATTTTAATTCACTTTGCCTATGTGGCTGGAGTTGAGTAAACTCTTTGAAATAGAGTATCATTACAGAATACTAGAATATATTCCATAATTAATTTTGAAACTAACAAGGCTAGAAAGAAATTCGCCTCCAATAATTTTTCTATAGAATGGCAATTTTTATTCAGCTATAAAATGAAGGAAATTAAACAAGCCTTTGTCTCTGACCCACATAAGACAGGTTAGAGGTATGGTGTCAATATTACTGGTATTTGAGGTGGTCATTTTCCAAAAACACTCAAAAACTAAACCCCATTCAGTATAAGAGACCAAAAAACTTTTTCAATCTAAATTTAATGTAAAGTGAAAGCAGAAAAGCCTTGTATGTTTTAATTCAGTCTTTTTTAAAATTATTATTATTGTTTGACAAAAGTGGTCTTTATATTAAGTGCTTCAACTTTGTCCTGGTTTTTATTAGACTGCTTTCCTTGGAAAGCAGAACAAATTTATATGTCAGTATAAAAGCAGCTTTCTAAGGTCTATCAAACTCTTAAAAGTACACAAATCAGCAAAAACTACATGAATCTTCAGGTGATGACATAAGTCAAACTATGTTTCCTGGTTTTCACTTTATAAGTGAATCACAGAGTCATCACAGAATTATAGAATGGTTTGAGTTGGAAGGAGACCTTGAAGATCATCTAGTTCCAACCCCGCTACTGTGGGCAGGAACACTTTCAACTATACCAGGTTGCTCATAGCCCCATCCAATCTTGCCTGGATCACCTCTAGTGATGGGGAATCCACAACTTCACTGGGCAACCTGTTCCCAGTGCCTCACCATCCTCACAGTCCCATATCTAATCTAAACCTACTTTCTTTCAACTTGAGACTATTTCCTTTCCCCTTGTCCTGTCATTACAAGCTCTTGTAAAGCGTTTTACCCCATCTTTCCTGTAAGTTCCTTTCAGGCACTGGAAGGCCACAATTAAGTCACCCCAAAGCCTTCTCTTTTCCAAGCTGAACTATCCCAATTCTCTCAGCCCTTCCTCACAGGAAGAAGTGCCTTCCTCACAGAAGACGTGCTCCATCCCCCTGATCAACTTGGCCCTCCTCTGGACCAAGTGTTAACAGTTGTCCTATTCTTTCCCAATCCATTGTCTTAATCAGTATCACTCATTGCCATCTGGTTATCACCATGTAACCGATATTAATTCAGAGAATCACAGACTATTCTGAGTTGGAAGGGACCCACAAGGATCATTGAGTCCAACTCTTAAGTCAATGGCCCACACAGGGGATTGAACCCATGACTTTGGCATTATTACAACCAAGTTTTAAACAACTGAGTTCATCTCAGGGTCAAACTTGTATGTTACTTCAATATAGTCATATAGTAGTGATAAGCATGAGGAAAGAAATTCCAAAACATAAAATACTTTAACTATTTTAATTTTATGTGAGTGGAATTATTCATAGCTGTACTTCAAAATCTGTTGTATACATTTGAATTCCATCATGCTACAAAAGTGAAAGTTAAAGGATATGCAGAAAAGGATGTATTGACAAGGGAAGATGAAATAGGAGGGAGAAGAAAGGACTAACCTAGTGTAGTAAAAATTATGAGATCGAAAAAGAATTATGCGATGGAAAAGCTGAAATAAAGAAAAAAAAGCCATTTGTTTTTCATATAAAACAGGTTTCTTAGCTAATAGATGTATTAGCCTCAGGAAGCAATATGTTTCAAAATGAAGAGCAATACATAATTTTTAGATCACTAAAATTAAAATGGTGACAGCACTAGCAGATATGATATACTGCAGAGAAGTATTCCAGCCTTCTGAATAAATAATTAGACAAGGACTATGAAAATCAGAGTTTGATTTTTAACACTCTTTGCAGTTGTGTAGCTGTGTATATTAATGATTTATTACTTCTAAATGGAAGTTATTGGAAAGCCAATTTGAATGAGAGCAGCCCTGAGGAGAAGGATGTGGGGGTTCTGGGGGATGAGAAGTTTGATATGACCCATCAATATGCATCTCCGAGAGACAACTGTACCCTGGACTGCATGAAAAGAAGCAAGGCCAGCAGGCTGAGGGAGGTAATTCTCCCCCCTACTTCTCTCTCATGAAACCCCACCTGGAGTACTTTTACAAGTATTTGATTTTTTATTTTATCTCAAGGATTTTGTCATTCTTGTTAGTAATACACTGCCTTTAAATAAACATTAAAAAAGCTTTATTGATAGTAATCAGCATACATAAGGAAACAAACATTTTTAATATATAGCTTTGGAAAACAGAAAATGAGAGGCAAGAAAAAAAGTGGGATAGAGCAAGCAATAGGAAAAAAAAAGGAGAAAAAGACGACATGAAAAGAAGGACAAACCCAATAACTGTACTCCTTATTCTTTTTAAGTGTCTAATGTAGGACTATGCAAAGTTTTACAAGCACAGAAATGTATTCTGAAATACACTTAAAAATGGCTTCTTGAAGTGAGTCTGGCGTTTTATTCGCATGGAACTACACAGAAAAGACTTTATTACCTTTCAATGGAAATTAGCACTTTGTTAACATTTTTCTGAAAGTGTCTGCTAGAGGAAATACAAACCTATTCTTAAAAATTGTAATTACCCTTCATATCACTGTAAGATAAATGCTAGCACATTTAGCAATACTGGCAATGCGTTATTTATGTGGGTGTGAGTTTTTACAGTGCCACTATAGATGGGGCCTGTGTGTGTTAGCAGAGAGAGACAAAGTACATGGCCCATTCCTTTTTATATGATTTATAGGTTTAAATGTATCTTGAAATATTTAAGTGCATAAAAGTGCTTGATATATCTAGAAGGTACTCATTAGTTGTTGTTATTACTTTGTCCAATTAATGGAGGGCTATTAATTTTATATTAGTTTTGAAATGCATTTGGCCTCTAAACCATTATGATCTTTCATGATGTAGTGGTGACATTAAATAAACACCATTACTGGTTGCCAGAATTCTTTCAGAAATATTTATTATGTATGATAAGGCTGCCTCTAAATTCTATAATGATACTATAAAAATTGAGAGGATATGAATAAAATACAGGGGAGAAAGATCTTTAGTAAGATCTGGATTCATGTTGATAGTAAGTCAGAGCAAAAAGGAAAATACAGGCTGAGTCTTGAAAATGAGTGAAGATTTAAAAGAATGAAAAGAAAGGAGACAAAAGAAAAAAATCATCTCTTCAATACAAATTAAGTTGACAGTTTCTAAGTGTTGATCTGAGTCTCATTATCCTGATACAGGTAACTAAATAAGCACGAAGGAGTATAGTTAATGAGGCAAAATACAGGTAACAGTTGATGGATTAGCACAGAATTATGAAAGCGGACTTCCCTGTGTTCTCCAGGGAAATATTTGTGTGAAGTTAAGAACAGATGCTGAACCATATGGCACATCTGACTTCATGCTGCTCATGCAAGCTGACCCCTGGCACTCTGTGTGAGGTCAAAAGATTTATGAAATTTTAGTGAACAGGGACTGTGGACGTGGAGGTTGACAGTTCAAATCAGATGTGTGTCTTACCTTTCTGCAAATAGCTGATGATTGTAGCTTTACAAAAAAATCTAAGGCTCAGTAGAAAACACCTGAAGTACTAGTTGTAAAATTTTCTGCTTTTAAAGATGTGTTGTATAATCTGTAGTGGTGTATTTCTCCCTTCAGTTGAAGGGTAAAAACTATTATTGCAAGTTATTCTCACCACTGAAAATTAATTTCAACAAAACAACTTGTAATGGACAGTTTTGGAGAGGATATACAGAAATAAATTATTTTGTAGCTACAATTACATTTACTACCTGAAGAACTATATTTTTTTTAATTGCATAGGAAAAATAATGGTTCATCTAAATAAAGACCCAATTTTCATTTAAAACTTAAATAACTCTTTCCTCTGTCCGAATAATCTACATGCTGATTTTTAACATTTAAATACTAACTTAACCAAACTCTGTTTTTTAGAATCTAGCTGTTAACAGAGACATTTGTCTCTAGCTACTTTCTTGTGTGCACTTTTGCTACAGATAAGGAGAAAGGGAGTTAAGATAGTCAATAGAGGACTGTTAAAAATCTCTGTTCCTCCATGGCCCTCCGTGAAATTAACATTGTTGGGATAAATCACTTGATGACATAATTATCACACATCAGACCACAGTTCAACATCTCTGACAGCAGCAAATAATGCTTGCATAGTAAAGAATGTAGACCAGAGCAAGTGTATAGCATGATGAACTTTAGGAGTTAAAGGGTGGGGCCAGTTCTGTGCATGCTGTGTCTCACCTAAAAAATCCACTGCGCAGGCTTGAAGGACACACCCACGTGGGTAGAGCCCTTCCCAAATCTTAGTTTGTGAAGCCGAGCCATGGAAATGAAAATTTAATACACAATAAAGATAAATAGATTAATGTAATCAGTATAGATCTGATGGAGATTTTATGATTGCTTTTCTTGAAACAAGCTATAGGAACTACTGACGTGAATGAAACAAAGTTTGTTCTGGACTGGGAAAACTTGCATTTGGGAAGTGAATGTTACATTTTGCAAAGGATTCAGTCAACCTCTCTGTCTCAGGAAGGTTAAAAGCCTGGATGTGGTGACAAATATTAATTGTTAAACATGTTTACACAAAGAGATTTAAAAAAATAAAAAATGTAATTAGGTAATTATTTTTTTTGTTGTGCTCTGTGTAGCTTTTTTGTATTTTTTGTAAAATCCAAGGTTGTAAATATAATGGCACAAAAGGCTAACTCCTCTTTACTATTATTTTTTATCATAGGTGGCTGATTTCATGCCTGATGGTTTAGTTTGAGAATTATTTTTAAAATTGTGATGCAGTATTACTATTTTGGATATACGTTGTGTATTTGCAGGAAAAGGTAAAACTACTTTTCTTAGCCCTTGACCTTCTACGCTGTATACTTTCTATTGAAATCTTATTTTTTCAAGTAATGATTACCATATCATTGCATATCTAATTCTGTTAAAATCCTTTGTGGAAACACAAGGAAAAATAATCATGAGTAAGGCCTATATATTAGTAACATATAAAAATACCCTGGAAGAATTGAGATGCTTTGTACCATTTTGCCATTTTGGATTAACCTTTTAGCCTTTTATAAATTGAGTGTTGTGTACCAATCTAGGTTACTTTTTGTGGCCTTTTATTTTGTGAAGGTGATGCGTATCTTGGAGGTCCTGTATCATGTACCAATGATGATGTTTTCTGTATTCCTGGGCATTTTTCATTGTGATAAATGCCTGCCTTCAGCGTCTGTGTTTTGTGGGGTTTTTTCTTTTGTGTTTTCTTTTGTAAGTCTTTACTATAAGTAGTATCAACATCTTTTCTGTAACATTTTTGTATTGTACTGAAAACTGAAGGAATTTTAGAAATTCCAGGCATCAAGGCACTTGGAAATGGAAGAAAAGTCCTCATATTAGAAGGCTATTATAGTCACAGGGGCTGGCACACCTTGATTGCTGGAAAAAGTTGTATCTGATATATAAACATTTGATATTACCGCTATGAGCAGGATAAAGGCAAGTTCATTCACATCTTTTATAAAATTGAACAGAAGATTTTCACACTAAGAGGTCATAGATTCGTGCAGTCTCACAGCTTTGGAATAAGTTAGGTTGGAAGTGACTTTGGTTTGTTATTTCATCTGACAGCAGCCAAAGGTGGGCCTACTTTTGTAGATTTCTGCAGTCTGGCTGGTGCATGTTGCATTGCTGCAGCATATGGGAGAAGTAGATCTCTCCTCTTTGAATCTAATTAATCCTTTTAGCCTGTGATAGATACCCAGAACGTGACCTGATTGATCCCTTCTTCCCTTTTTAGACTCTTTCAACATGGAAGAAGAATGTAATTGATGCCTTAAAAAAACCCATTGAAATTAATACTAAATAATTTCAGGTTGGTCTTTTCTTAACCCTGTTCTGCTCTATGTGGCCCTGGGAAGCAGTTGGACAAAACTGAGCCTCAATATGTAGACTTGATCCTTACTTACAAGAACAAAGTCTGCAATAGTTTTTTCAACAGACTTCATAATGATACTAATAAGAACAGCATGCATCCCCAAGAATTATGGTCTTTCTCCTTTCAAAATTTCTATTAGTTTAGAAGGGCATCTTGTTAATGGAACTAGTTTGGCACTTTTGACTGTGTTCTTTATTAATACATTATGGAGATGCATGAGCATGATGATGAAAATTCCTTTCTAGTAACGTGAAAATAGATGCATATTAAGCATGTTACACAGGACATTTTTTTTTTTTTTAATTTTTTCCCAAACAGATATGTTTGGGATTTGAGAACATTGAAAATCAGGTGATTTCAGGCACTCTGTTCTAATAGTGTCTTCTAGCACTGTGATCAAATAAAGGCCTTATCATTAGAGGAGCACAAGTTATCTACTTTGGAAAAAAAAAAAGTATGTTTACTCAGGTGTTTTTAAAATCTGCTAGCACGTCCTACAGCAGAATAGGTGTTCTTAGCAATATGAATATGCTGACAAAAGTAATGTATATTATTAATCAAACAAATTTCTTAATTCATATCATTCAGCGTTTGCATTTTGTATGCTCCATTTTCTTAATGTTGAAGTGAAACAATAAGGGCTAGTTTCAGTGGCTCAATCTTAAATTAACTTTTTAGACTATGCAACACTATGAACAGTGGAAAAACGTTTGTCCCAAAATAGTTGTTCCATTTCTTACTTTATTTCTGATCCCTAATTCTAACGGGAAACTTGCAAAATATCTTTAGCAAATAAATTTTGGAACTAAACCTAGCAGCAATAAACAACACAGAAAGAACAAACTCAGTGGAAATCCTGGGTTTGCGATACCTTATAATTTCCCTCACACCTCTCTCTGAGATGACCCTTAATTTTCCATACATAATAGCTACCTTTCTCTCTTTGTTTCTCCAAAGCTAATGACTTACTCCTCCCTTTCTAATAACTCTTCCTCAGTGTGGGTGCCAGCCACACTTGTCTCTCACATTACCTAGCCAATTAATGTAATTAAGTTAGTCAAAGCAGCTGTACTCATTTTGATTGCTTTTGTTTCAGTGTGAGTTTCCTTCTGATTTCCATCTACTTATTTCTGATATTTTCCATCTCATGAAGGAAAGATGGTGAGAAGATGATCAACACTTGCACAAGATTTCTGTAGATCTTCATTCATGCCGCCAAATTATCAGAATTTAAATACAGGGGAGAGCCACAAGAGATTTGGTAGCAATACTGGCTTGTGAATTCCTGCCCAAACTTTGTAGGTTGTCACCCATTTAGCATTACAGTTGAATTTTTGTATCACTGAGTGAAATAGCCCATTTAAAAAAAAAAAAAAAACACAACAAAAAAACCCCCAAAAACACAACAACAACAAAAAAACCCCAAACAAACAAAAAAGCAAGCACAGTTTACTGGGGGAGTTACAGCTGATAGAGGCAAACTGTGACTGCAGGTGCAGGTGGAGAGACAGGAAAATTACCCCTTCAGGCTGTGAACCTGGTTCTTGCTGAACTACAACCAACCAGTTGCTAAGAACACCAGATTTGTAAAAAGCAGAATCACTTTTATAAGAACAGGCTTATTCTTTTTGTTTGGATTTCATATGTTGGTCACAGAAGTTCCCCTATGCCTTTAGTATGTTGTCTCACTAGATGAAAAAACTTAGACTTATGTTCCAACACATAAACGGAAGTTACTCAGTCTTGAATGAATGAACCTTCCCCCCACCCCCCAAAATACATCCTGAACACAGCAATTTGCAATATCATGCTGCAGAGATTCATGTGGCTAGTAAGTGATCATAAAAGATCAGACAAAATATTTGGTACCAGTAAAATATTAGTCATTTAACTGAGCAAGTCCAGTAAGATAACATCATATGCAAGTTATGACACAAACTAGCTTCTATGGCATTTTACAGAAGTTAATAAAACAGTATGAATGTTTCAGTCTCTATGCATACTTAATGGCACTAAAGATTCATAGAGAAGGAATGTTTTCTATATCACTACAAAAGAAGTACATCTTAAGTTAGATAGTTTTAGACATTAAAATTATGCAGATCTCAGTTCCTTAGAAATTCTCTTTAAATGCTGACTATCCAGTATTCATAAAGGAGAATACACATTCTAGTGTTGCCTTAAGTAGAAATTCTCTATAGTATTTCAAGACAGCACTGGTGTAGTTCAGCTGTTTGAAATATTCTGAATGAAGCTTTCTTAGAAGATGAAGTTTCTGTATCATCTATATTTCAACAAGATTTTTTTCTTTTTCGTTTTTCTGTGTGGGTGAAAAATGTTTTTGAAGAAATGAATAAATTCTGACAATTTCATTACATTAGGGGTCTAAAGTCTAAATTTCCAGAGTAGATGGAATCAAGTGGTTCTAAGTGGCCATTAAAGCAGATACCAGAGAATTCATCTGGGACTGCTAGGCAATGGTTCTAGAGTTTTCAAGTGCTACAGTATGGAGCATGGGTCTATGTGGCATGCCACCAGTATTGCTGCTGTGGCAAACAGCTAACAAGCAGTGTATCAGATGGTGCAGGTCAAGAGTTTTTACAGAATGCCTGGAAAAACTATCTGTTTGGATAAAATTGACATCTATTTCACATGAGTCTGTAACAATTTTGTTCGTTACTTGTGGATTCTATGTTCAGAGTTGAATAGATAAAGTTGCTAAAAGTTGAGTTTCCATTTAGTTTGTTGCACAACACTTGTACATAATTCAATTTTATTCTCGTGTAGAATATTTACATAACCTGTTTTCTGGTAGTTTATCACATACAGAGCTGGAAATAAAATTAATTCGGTGTAGTCTTTCATATTTGGTCATTTTAATATTGTGAATTGAAAATGTGCTGCATGATGAAGTTATTTACAACTAGTATTATATTTCTCATCAAAACTGATGTCATAGAACTATATAAATCCTAGGAGCATAAATTTTACCTAGTCTATAAATTGCAAGGATAAGATTACACTAGAAGAATTAACACAGAATTGCTCTCTGTCATTAACATTTTCTTTAGGCTCTGCAGTCAGATTTGATATTCTAAATAAGTGAATAAAAATCTTACTTCATTAAGCCCTGGCTATTATCTTTAAAGGTGACATTCTTTCAAGGTAATTTCAAATTACTTTAAGTAATGGCTGGGCAGGAGAAAGTAGGAGGAAAAAAACCTCAAAGACTATACCTAGATCCTCAGTTTAGTAGAGTTCATTGCTTGGTGGGTTTTTTGTTGTTTGTTTTGTTTTTTCCCATTTCTGGCTCCTATCAGCTCACAGGAGCATTGACTGATTTTAATTACATGTGGTTGCTTTGCTTTTATGTAGTTGTTGATGAATTTGAATGAATGCATGTAAGTGTGGGTGACAAGCAGGAGGAGTTGGAAATCACGATGCAGTTAGAAATCTATGACACGGTTGCTATCACAGGAACATGGTGGGATGGTCTGAACACTGCAATTGAGTGCTACAAGCTTTTTAGAAGAGACAGGGTGGGAAGCAGGGACAGGGGTGTTGCACTCTGCATTGAAGAATGGATAGATTTTGAAGAGCTGCCTTTGAGTAACAGCTGTGAACAGGCTGAGAGCTTGCGGGTAAAAATTAAGGACAGGACCAACAAAGGATGGGGATCTACTATAGGCTGCCTGACCAGGGGGAGCCTGACAATGAGGCCTTGCTGCAGGAATGTTTCCTTTGCTTTAAACTTTGTTATGTGATGGTGAGGAGATCTAGTAAGACTTTATGAAATATGACATAGGATGGAATTCTGCAACTGAAAGAACAGGTTGTAAAGAGCTTTTGCTGACACGGCAGTCATGTTTTCGTTCTTTAGAGCCTCCTTTGTCTTTCAGATTATATTTCACTCTGATGTTAAATCCCTACAGTAAGACAATGCTGAACCAATGAAAAATGTGCATCTTTAAATATATTACCCTAAGATAATATTAGGCATTAGTAACAAAAGAAGTTGTCAAAAATATAAAATGGGCTAAAGTATTTATAAATACTGTTTTCCTAGAGATCGCAAAGATGCCATTGTCAACTATAACACAGCAGAGAACTCCAGATCTGACTGATAATCATTTAATCTCCTAGTTTAGTGTAGTAGAGAAATAAAGATTGATAGTTTATCCCCCTATAACAACTATCTGGAAGTGTATTGGTGAATTTATACCTTATGATGTACTCTTGTCAGAATTATACTGCAGTCCTATCTCATGTTCCTCCATAGGGGATCCCAGAAGTCCACCTGAATCAGCCAATGAATCCATTGTCTTTCAAATTATCTGTGACAAGATACATATGAAGAATGGATACGGTCAGTCCTATTCTGTTACTATAGTGAAATGGAAGTTTATCACGTTCTATGACTGCGCTTAATATAATTATCTCATGGATCCCAAAATATTTATTTTAGCTGAATGTCAATCTTTAATGTGAACTCACTTTAATGCACCATGGCACTGATTCTGTTCCCTACTCCTGCCAGGTCATTCCTTAATTTTATCAATGGAAAAAAACCAACTCTGTTATGTGTGAATGCCTATAGCCATATGCAATCCTTTAGAAAGAGGCCTATTTAAGAACAAAGAATCTTGACTGAGCAGTCTATTTGGTTTAAGATGTAAACAAGCTTATTGCAACAGAATGCAGTATCTTCTGCCCCTTTTAGTAACATGCTGATGCACACTGCTGTCTTGCAGATTGAGTTCAAATAATATATTCTGGCTCTATGTTGGATATTTTCCTTTGAAACCTGCATCTCACTGAGAATATTTCTTAGCTGTTGCCTAAATGGGAAAAACAATGACATATCAGCAAAAAAAAAAAAAGTAGATATCCTGCAAGACATAATTTCTGAGTATCTTAGCATAAAGCCTATGACTGACTTTCTGAATTTACACTCTTTTAAATCCTCATCGACATGCTTATAATTCTGGTGCCATGAAGACTAAAAAGCCTTTTATTACTTCTTTTAGGGTGCTCACAGAACCCCAGTAAATTACGGTATTCAGTCACTCAGAGCATGGATTCACATATACAGCTGGATTTTCCTACATTTTCTTTATAAAACATACTAGAAGTCATGCCAGTAGAAAACAGCCTAAATAATGAACTATCAAAAAATCAATTTTTCCCCAACTTGAAGTGTACAGATGTGTTGTAGTGAGCTCTGTATCATTCATTAGAAGAACTTTTCCTGAAGAAATACAATAAAGTTTTTTACAGCTAGGAAAAATCTGTTGAATAAAATAAACCTTTCATTTTTGCATTCTTTGAAATGAATAATGATGCTTATTTTAAGAAATCTGAAAAATGGCAGAAAACTAGCTCAGATTCTAGTCTAATAACCTTCGTATAAGACTATGTTCTTTTGTTCCTGAATAGCGCTTGTAATTGGTACTGGCGTACAAGAAAAACTCAAGTTCCATCCTCCCTAGCACAAATTGTATCAAGCAGCTTGTGAGCTATGGTTTCATACCTTGATTTGCAGCAAAGTAATGTCAATCTCAAACTCTATTGTTATTGAGGTAAAAAAGCATGTACAAATCATTGCAGGTTAATCTAGTGAAAAGCTATCTTTGCCAAGAAGGTAGAGGGTGTGAATATTCTATCTTAAAACTTATGTTATGATAGTAGCATATGGAAGTACACATTTTCATTTAATCTGGGTGTACAGAATGCCTTAGAAAATGTAGATTATGTTTTCTAAAATCACTGCTAGAAGTTTTGCATAATCTGTTAATTCTCTAATAGGTTATACCAGTAACAGTATCTTTCCAAGTTTTTTTCTCAGTGGAAGAGTGGTCCAGGGTCACTGTTGATAGTGCTGACCCCTCCTTCTCTTATGATACATCAAAGCATCCATAGAATTCTGAATAATTTGTAGACCAGTCATAAATAATTACCCCGAGTTAAAAAAAAAAATCTTGAGATAAAAAACTTAGATCACATCCCATTTTTCTTCAAGTATCTAAAGTAAAAAATATTTGTGTTTCTTTTAGACAGACGTTTCTTTCCCTTTTGTTTCTTTACATTTCAGAGATTTACACTTCTTTGCTGAATAAGGGTGACATTGCTACAGCTTGGAAGGAAACATTTTCTCAAAAATATTCTGCAACCTCATATGTTACATCACTAGTGATTCACAGTCAGAATATGCAAAGAAATTCAGTGAAGGACCATAAGTGGGACCTATTTAATGGATAAACCTTATCAGTTATTTTGGATCAGAAATATATTTCAGAATATATATATCTGAAATATGTATATCTTTTTCCAGTATATATATATATATTTATCTGTATCGGAAAGGGGAGGAGGGGGAAGCCACAGAGCTTTAGATACAAGACAGATCTCAAATCTTCGAGAGATATTGTTTTTAAAATGGCAAAATAATAGTGCTAACAAGAATAGTAACTTATCATTCAGGAAGTTATACTTCACAATTTACTCCAGTACTAAATAAAATACAAAAAAAATATTTGAAGTGACTAAATAGTAGCAATACTAATATATAAAACTAAGATTTAAATACAGATTTTCTGCTGCCCTATATTCAGAACATTATTTACATCAGTGAAAATGTTTTCAGTGTATTGTTTTAATTAATCCAGCACAGGTTATAGAGAATGCTAGTAGAGTGGAACTCAGACTTATCTATGTAGAAACACAGGACTACTGGCAGCGTCAAAAGGAGGAGAAACTTGGAAATCTGGCAATCAGTTCCCATATATAAGCTCTTTCTGCTGTGCTTTAATAAATAAAACCAATACATTGTGACTTGCCATATAAAAACAATGTAAACATTCTAGGATGTGGTCTTTGCTATATGAATTATCAAAAATACATGTGATCATATAAGTCTGATACAGGCTTGTATATATAAAAAACAGGAAATGTGTTTGACCCTCTTAATGGCACATTTTCCAGCTACCATCACCACCAACTTAATTTTCAGAACTTCTACTGAAGAACAAATCATCTCTGAAAATGAAAAGTTAAAGAGAAAATTGCTATTTGGGGGATAAATGGTGTTTCAATGAATTGAAAGTTCTATAGTCTAGAAAATACAAAGCAATTTGAAATCCAAATAACTTTTGGTGACAGAGATGTGGTCGATCTACCTCACTATTTCTATGTGTATTCTGGACTGCTATATTATTCTTTATTTTTCTTTTGTGGACATATTCAGCTACATTCACACATCAAAATCCACTACAGAAGGTAAGAATTTAACTGCATTAGCCATATTACACCAATGCACAAACCTGCAGTGTTGGAAAGACTATTGTTTAGCAAGGGCTTAACTGCAGAACACCTTACATGAGGAGGTAATACAAGAATCTGAGGCTGGAGACACAAGATTATCTGCATCTGTTTCTTTCATATGAACAGACAGGAACAGGGAAAGAGGTTAAGTGGAGTCTTGGCATTCACTGACTGGTAATTTTAGACAAGGAATGGTGATGCAATCAGGAAGTGTCCAGGACCAGCAGAACATGGGCCAACTGCAATGTACAAGGGGGCTATTCCTAATACATCTCATAACCTGTACATTGCAGTCCAAAATTATACTGGAGAGGTCGTCTTAATTCTTACTGGAATTTAGCAGTAAACTCCTGTCTAAATCAAAGTCTGTCTGCCCTTGGAAGGGGTAAACACTGTGTCCCTCATGACAAGGATGTAGTCATTTACAATTTAGAAAAATAATAACCGTTTTCTGCTGCCAAGACCAGTATTTATTTTTTTATTTGCTTACTTCCTAGCTGCACTCTAATGTAGATGTGATTTTTCCACATTGCCTTTCCATCAATAGTCCCACAGCATGTGTGTGAATATTCATGATGCCACACTTTTCTGGCTGTTTTTGGTTAAAGCCAGTGCCTGGCATTGAGAGGATGATAAAATCAGAGACCTCACTGAGTGAATGTTACTGCTTATTGAAGGTGAAGTGACTGGACTTTATGATAATCTTCTCTAGTCATATAACCCTGTTTTAAGTCAGCAACTAAAAAAGTATATAGTGTAAGAAATTAAAATAGAATTGAAATAGAATGCTACTATTTGTACGTTTCTCCTCAGATAGTGTCTTAAGGCTTACAAAGCAGCCTTTTACAGTCGTCTGATTGTAATATCTAGACTACTTTCATAATGATTATGTTTGAGACATACAAAATTTTTATGAATATGATCTTGAGTTTAGTAGAATTACAAGTATGGGAATAATCTGGTGAGCGCATGAATAATTTATTACATCAGTTGCTTTTGATGATTGAATCAATACATACAGATTAGTGCTCATGTAAACTAGAATTGAAACAGTGAAAGAGAAGAGAATATAGACACTATGATATAATTTGTTTTTGTTATTTTATTTGTATCCCTTTATGGTTTAAAACATTAGCATCTTGTATGTGATCACATACCAAAGCTGTATATTGATCAGTCCATACTTGTATTGTAAATAGGCCATACTTGAAAAGAAAACAAATATACCAAAAGAAAAATATACAAAACAATGCTGACAAAAATATTCCATTGTTCACTCAAGTATTATTATTTTACTTTTTAAAAACTTTGTCCAGACTTTAAAGCTGCAGCTTTGGATATGGAAAGCTTTTTTGTAACTGACTTCTCCAGATTGGATTCACACACAATTTTAGTTAGTCTTTCTTGCTGGTAATAGAGAATTGGTTTTTTGTAATCCTGTGCCATCTTAGGTGATGTGCCTCAGCAATGGATTCAGTACCACTTTCTACTCACAAGATGTGCTTGGCAGCAATAAGCTGCAGATGGTGAACTAAAAAAAAATAAATCTGCTTTTCTGCAGTGGCAGTAGCATCTGGGTATGTGGCTGCCTTTCTTTTTGATTTCTGTTCAACCTAATGGGCTAATTTCCCTGTTTTATATCATTGTAGATATTAAATTGCTTGTGAGATATGGTCCTTTTAGGGTGCATTTTCTTGTTAATAAAAAATGATTGATCCTTCTGATCTGCTTCAGAAAGTGAAAAGTTTTTTGGGGGAAGTGGTAAACTAAAAAGCATGCTTTTACTATCCAGAATTATATTTCCCATGGACTGAATACCCTTTACTGCTTTAGAACCCAGCTAAGTTCACTAGAAAATATTCTGGTTTTCATGTGTTTTGGGAGTTAAGCAGCATAAGTTGGGAGTGATCTGGAGATAATTTTCATCACATTCACATCTGAACTAAAACTATAAATATAAATTCACCCTCAGAGTTATTCCCAAGGATTGTGCAGGCCTACCAGAAGTTCAGAAAATCAGGGTCAAGCTAGATAATGACTGTAAAACACAACTATTTTACAATGAAATTTAAGATGAAGGAATTTACGATAAAGAACATTTATCGTTTGTCCTGCTGTATCAAGAGCTTGATCTAGATGAAAACAAAGGATGGTTTTCTGTACTAATAAGAGAAAGCTCCTATTAACAGCTAGTCATCTTTTCATATCAGAATAAAAACTAGATCTGTCAATTTTTATTTTTTTAATAGAGAAAGAAACACAGAATTTATTTGTTGATGTGGTGTTTGACAGTGTTAAAAATGATGGAAACACAATATTGGTCATCCACTATAGCAACTATAGGACATCCACTATAGCAATCCAAGCAAAGGCTGCCTACAGTTATCCGTATGCACCACATCAGAACTCGTCAAATAGCATCATGTATTCGATGCTATTTAGATACAAGTGTAGGGTGAGAATAGGTGAAATACAGCCTTCCAGGAGCACCATACAACATACATATATATGTATGTAAACCCATGTGAAGAGGCAATGAAGATCTGTATCTTCTACTTCTGAAGACTTCCATTGATAGATTGTATTGGTCCATGCTTGAGCAAAACATTGTTATGGGAAAAAGATGTTATGTATGCAGGAAATTTAAACTATTTATTAAAACAAGTGTGGTATCTTATTATCAAGTTGAGCAATAATCTACTCTCAAGGTTTGCAGATGAGATTAAAGACTTGCTGCTAACTTTAATGGAAAATAGTTTTACTTATGATCATTTTTCTAATTTTTAAAAATACCAAGAATTTGACAAATCAGGGTACTCAGATCCCAATTTTAGAACTCCCAAGTTAAAGACCAAACTCAATTTCAAAGCAGGATTTCTTATGCCTTCATTTCACGTAAAGAAATGTTTGATTAAAAACGATATTTGAAATTTGACCCTATAATAACTCAGAGAAAATGTTTAAGCATAAATGTCTTTATTTTTAATATTTACAAATTGATATAAACTTTTACAGCTTCATTTGTCCGGCAAATCTCACACATTTTATGTGTGATTGCTTTGAAAAATCCTGTCTTTTATAATGCTTCTCTGAAAAACTGTAAACATCTCCTGTTAATAAACATGCAAGATTGCCTTGGTCTTATCAAAATGTTTGCTTATTGTACGCTCATGTAATTATACATCCTAGAAGCAATATAAGAATGATTCATAGAAATATTTCTCTTTGCAGTACATCTATCTGTCTCTCATTTATGCTGTGTATTACACCAGCTCCAGTATCTCTTTATTTTAAAAAGCTTGTTTTTTTTTTTTATTTTTCTGTGAGGTTATATCTGGCACGGTAATGTAGAACACTAGAACTCTTCTAACTGTATTGAGAATTGATACATACAGCTTACATACTAAATGCTTCATAGGCTCTGAAACCCAGAAAATAATTACTATTGTTTAAAAGTAACCTAGATTTTTATTTATGGCCACTAGTATTTTAAAACATTCCCTTGCATTAAAGAACTGTTTTCATAGTAATAAATTCATGGGTTTGAATAATGAGGGCAAATATTTAAGGTATTGTTCTTCTCCAAATAACCACATTTATACTAACATATTCTCACTAATTAACATGGATGGCCATCACTTTGTGGTGGCTTAATATCCTTCTTAATGTTTATTTTTTTCAGTTTCTTGATAGTTTATTTAATTTTTTAAAATTTAATTCTTAATTTCTTAAATTATTTTCTTAATGTTTTTCAATATTTGATGGGTGGTATTTAAGGAAGGTGAAGAAAGACTTTTTACTAGTGCCTGTAGTGATAGGACAATGCGTAGAGTTTAAAACCAGAAGAGGGTAGATTTAGATTGGATGTAAAGAAGAATTCCTTTTCTCTGAGGGTGATAGGGCAGTGGAACAAGTTCCCCAGAGAAGCTGAGGATGCCTCATCTGTGGCAGTCTTTAAGCTCAGGTTGAATGAACAAAGGGATCTAATGAAAGTGCCCTTGCCCATGGCAGGACATTGGACTAGATGACTTTTAAAGATTCCATTCAATCTCCAAACCATTCTATATTTTCTTCTTCAGCATTTCTTCAATATAAAACAAATAATGCCAAATTTATGTTCTTGTTCTGATAAATGATGCTACTAGGAACAACAAAAAAAGGTAAAATAGAAAATGCATAATGTTATGCAATTACATTATAAGAGGATGTGACCTTCCAGAAATTTACTTACTTCCCATATATACTGATATAAAGGGGCAAATGCTGCTATTCTAATCAGACAAAGCAAACTGGCAATAATAAAGAAAGAGAGAAGTTATGTGTATGCATTTCAAGCTTCTGTCTGGATTTCCTTCCTGGGCTGCAGAAAAGGTAAAAAAGACTGGAGTGCTAAGAGGACATCGTGTGCCTGTATGCATGTATCTGTTTTGCCCTTATAAGGTTTTTCAGTGCAACACAGATGAACATAGTTATTGTAAATAAACAGCAACATGTTTAGCACAAATACTTTTTTATTGTATGACTGAAACCTCTCAAATATTGTAAAATATAGAGACTTCTTGAAACTCCTACTTCAGTGATCACACAGAAATAATGTTCTGCCTTCAAAAAAGTTAGTTCTCACATAAAATTAGAAGCAGCACAACTTGCAGAAGTCCTAATGTTGACACAACACTTGATCAACTAAGATGAACAGATGCCCCAGAACCAGCATCAGCTTGCACTTGGGTTTGTTTCAACTCACTTTCACATAAGGAGCAAGAAGCAGCGACAGCAAGTACAATACAAATAATGGAAATAAAATAGTTATTTTAACCCTCTATTCAAAGGAAACAGGGACCTTTCATGTCACTTGTAAGACAAAGAAAATAGATTTCCACAAATAGTTCTGATCCCAGTCATAACCCCTTCCTTTACTGCAACAGGTGCTTGTCGTTTCTCTGGCCTGAAAGGGATTGAAGTTAAACTGTGGAGGCCAGCACTACATCTAGATATGCTAATTTATTCACAGGATTTGACAACCAATAGGGAGCAAATGCTGTAAGCTGTAGAAGAATGCATGAAATAGCAGTCTGTCTCTGCACTACTTGACCTTCTACTCCCGCTTTAGGAGGGCTCTTCCTCATGAATGAAGTTGTTTTCTCTCATTTCACCCATACTGATTTGCTTTGTGTAGCCCTTCCTTGTACAGCTTTTGTAAGCTGATAATTCAATATGCACTACAATTGTCCAGTTTAATTGTCGTAAAGGGAGATTAGGCAAAAAGCATATTGCAGTGCAGCAACTCAATTAGTCATGAGATTGGTCTTCATTTTTCTGGATGAGTAGATTATCGTAAGTACCATGTTACTATTGATTTTGGGTTTCAATTGATGTTTGTAGTCCTGTTTGTTGTTTGGTTTTGATAGTTGAATAATGCATATCCAAACAAGACTCTGTTGTTTAAAATTGTTGCATGTTCACTGAAGCATTTTCAAAAGAGTAGCCACAGCCACTGGTTCTTAAAAATCCCTTCCAAAGGACTTGTTTTTGTTACCTGTGGTAGGATTCATCAAGTACTGCTTAAATTAAATTCAGCTTCATAAAAATTCAAGTACAATAAGCTGTCATACTGGTTTCTGACAACAGAGATTTTCCTGTTGGAACCATTAGCCATGATTTTTTGGGGGATACTATGGTAGCAGTTATAGGATCAGAGTATCTCGAGATCAGTGATTTGCAAAAGTGTCATTTTTACAATAAAAAAGAATATATTAGTGTATGAATATTGGATAGATATTGTGAACTTGTATTTTATAAGTTTGGATGCTGCTTTTTAAGTTACCTGTGATGCCTCTTCAGGATGCCCTGAACTATATACTAACTGAACCTGATTTTCATAGAATCATAGAAAGGCTTGGGTTCAAAGGGACCTTATCTAATTCCAACCCCTTTGCCAATGGCAAGGATGTTGGTCACTAGATCTGGTGGCTCAGGGCCCCACCCAGCCTGGCCTTGAACACTTCCAGGGATGGGACAACCACTGCTTCACTGGACAACCTGTTCTGTGCCTCGTTACCCTCACAGTAAAGAATTTTTTCCTAACATCTGATCTAAATTTCTCCTCATTTAGTTTAAACCCATTCCCTATTATTCTATCACTGTCTGCATGAATAAAAAGTCCCTCTCATTCTCTTTCATAAGCTTCCTTTAAGTACTAAAAGGCTGTGAGACACTTTTGCCAGACATCATAGCTCTATAGAAATTATCTTCATTGAACAAGTCCAAAATATGGAGCTTCGATTTAAGCAGTGAGTGTTGGGAAGGAGTTATGTATATTCTCCTTGGTAAGTGATGGAATTAAATTACATTTTAACATTGTTTTCTTTGTATTTCTTTTACAATATCTTATCTGTGTTCTCTATTCAAAAGATCAGAATCACTAAGTTCTGACCACATAGAGCTTCCATTTTGGTCAGTAAGATCAACAGTGCCTCTTTTGTTCAGCTATTTTTCAACATGGTCATTGGAGTGGTTTAATTTTACACACTATTATGTGATTTTAGCTATTTTATAGCACTATTTCCATAAACCTACACAAAATGGGGTTATTACTTAGAAAGGTATTGTTGTTTTCTGCTCCCTACAGTGGCTGTCAGCCAAGATATCTCTGTTTGTAAAGAGATGTTTCATTGTAATATCTCTTTCCTGTTGTGTTAATTTTCAAACATCAAAAATAGTGTTGTTTTTTATGTCTGTGTAGCAGCTCTCATAATTAATCTAACATGAATGGCTTCTCTAAGTAGTACTGCAATTAAAAATTTATTTTTTTTATCACACAGCTTAAATAAGATCTACTGTGGTAATTTAGTCTTTCTTATGTAACATTAAGCAAGAAATTACATACATTCATTTGATAATATGGCACATATGGAACTTTATTTTTATATTTACCTTCTAGGTACTGGATAAAGACCATTATAGAATTTTTCTTCCACATAAGGAGTGGGCATTCCTTTCAGTTTTTACTCCTTTGACCTTTATTCCTGTCTATAACTTTAAAGGTGGAGCTCTGTGAATTTTTCAACATAAATTATAAGATTTTGCAGTATTTCTCCTAGTCCTTTAATAGTTTGTTTCATTCCTAAACTTTCTTTTCAGTTTATCAATGTACTTGTTTGAGTTTCTGTTGATCTTTATGCTTTGAATTTCATATAAAGATGAACGTGAACGTGTCAGTGTTTTAACTTCCAACACTTGGCAGGTACTTGTGTCTGTTCCACCACGAGGATTCAGAAGACAGTTTTCCCTTTTTAGATGAACTTTTTGTGGAAACTGTTTTCCCATCCTAAAATATTTTAATGGGTTTTTTTAGCTCTATATTGGATTTGTTTTGGTGATGGGGTAAGGGAGATCACAGGGGTGGCTTCTGTGAGAAACTTCTAGAAACTTCCTCAATGTTTGAAGGAGCCAATGCCAGTCAGTTCCAAGCCAGACCTCAAGGCAGAGCCCATTAACAATGGTGGTAGCACCTCTGAGACAACATATTCAGGAGAGGGAAACAAGCTGCACAATAGACTGCAGTCAGAGAGGAGTGAGAATATGTGGAAGAAACTCTGCTGCAGACACCAAGGTCAGTGCAGAAAAAGACAGAGAAGGTGCTCCAAGCACCAGAGCACACGTTTCCCCGTAGCCTGTGATGGATACCATGGTGAGACAGTGGACCCCTTACATTCTATGGAGATCCATGGTGTAGCAGATTTGAAAATTTAACATTTACTATTAAAATTCAACACACTGCAGCTATGAGAAACTCCAGTTTGATGGCTTTGTTCTTTGAATTTTTCATGTAACTGACTGATAAAATAGCTTCTCTAATAGAATCTAAGCTAAATTGGAATTCATTACCATTGTTTGTAGGATTAGGCTTAGAGAAATAAAAGAGAGAACAGGTTTCTCTTTTGATTTTGTTGTGTTTGTTCTTTGGTTTGTTTTTTTTTTCCTACTTTAACAAAGTAAATCCTCATCAGAACCCTGCTGTTAGTGATTGCCAATTACCTGCAACTGCAGGAGCACTGTTAAAGCATTGCCTTAATTAGGGAGGCCTAAAAATGCCCTTGGGATCTAAGCAAGCATAAATGTAGCTGAAAGGCTTGCTTTCTCCCTCCCAGGCACATTTTCTGCAGAAGCCACTGACAGACATTCTGGAGAACACCTTCACTAAGCTGCTCCGAATATTCTGTTATTCAAATTAGGTAAATTCACTATCTTGATATTAAGATTTTTTAAAATTGTACTCTCTTTAAATACTGGTTTTGCAATCACAGGCATGAATACAGTGCCCCTTCGTTCAGAATAATTTGCTATGTATTATTTACTAACTTCCGTAAGTGTGAAAAGGTTATTTCCTCTGCTGCATTGCAAAAGAGAAAAGAAGAGTCGACTTGAAGTTAAAAAGAGTGACAATACTTTGGGTAGTATAAAAACCTGAAGCCATTAACATTGTAGACCTGGCTGGTTTTGTTGTCCACTTTTCACGGTGTTATAAATCTTGTTATGATCCTGATATTTCTTTTTGCTGTAATGGTTGAGTGTGAAGTTACCATTGCATATGACCACTAATCCTTTTAATTTTCAATTTGCAACATTATAATTATGATACAAAATTAGCATTAAGGAAGGTTTTAGCATAGTTGCATTTATAGGTAGAAAGCTTTTGTTCTAGTTTATCCAGGGATTAAATGATGAAACTTGTTTATTTTTCTGAATTGAAAACACCTTTCAAATTCATCTTTTACTATACTGTAAGATATACAGTGAAAACCCATTTAATAGTGTTGACAAAAGGTACTTTGATGGGCATTGACAACAGTAATTAATTTAGCTGTTCCTCAGTTTTTTTCTAAACTTAGTTGTTTTACTGGCTGATGGGACACATATATCACTTTTTTTTTCAGTGCAGATATGGAGTGTATTCTTCTCTTATATTCCCCATTATGATTACAACTTTGCTTGTATTCTCTTGATAGAACAATGGTTCAAGCATAGGTGACTTAAGAGCAACAAGAACTTTGGTGTGTTCTTGCTTGCTTTGGTTTTGATATTTTTGTCTGTTTATAGGTTATTTTTTTTTCTTTTGACTTTCAGGACTATTTTTATTCAAAGCTGGATCAAGTGTTCCTAAAGTATAAATTAAAACATTTCCCATTTACAGATAGCTAGATACCATGCAGTGTTCAGGCATTAATTTTTCTTTTATGACAGTAAAATTATGAAGGTGAAGTTTGTTTCTTTGTGCATAAGGATCCTGTGGCTCTAGGAAAAGTGGTGTGATCTGAAGTAGGAAGAAGGTTGTGAAGGTATAGGATGCCAATTGATTCTAAACAAACTGTGCCTGACGTGATGGTTCCCAAAATAAATGTCTCTGAGTCTAAAGCCAGAACCTGGAAAAAAAAATCAGTTGGAGAGAAATATCTCTACAGAGTAATTTAATTTTATTAAAACTGTACATATTGCTGTAATCTCATTTGTTTAGAACTGCAACAAAACTGCTACCTGAATACTTCTTTGTCTTTTCTGCATAAAGTATGCTAAGTAACTAGAGACCAGGTTACTCCTGCTGCTTTTTGAAGTGGAAGGAAGAATTAGAAGCTTTGTTTTTTTTCCTGTCACTCAGGTTAATTTTAAATTGTTATGTTATCTGAGAAACCAGGATTTAAATCTTGTACTAACCATATCTGAATGAGGAAATACAGATAAGAACAGCAGTGTCTCAATACCTTTTCTTTGTTTCTAGGGGAGAAGAGGGCTATTTTCTTTGTGAGGATTTCTTAATTCTCATTTCTGGATTTTCTTTTGAAACTAATTTGTAAGTAGATGTACTTTATTGAAATAATGATTTGAATTTTTTTTCATGCTTAGCTGAATGACAGAAAAGCAATTTTATTCAGAAGCGAGGATACCAGGGAACATATGTATGATTCTAAAAATGATGCAACCAAGAGCTTTCTATCCTTTAGTTCTCTTCTTGATTTTAGGTCTTTTTTTGTCTTCAGTACCCTGTCATTTTCCAAAGCTTTGTATCTGCATATTTCACAGCACCATGGCTATGAAAAGTTCACGGTGTCTCCAAATTTGAAATGTTCTTACTTACTGAAGAAAATATCTGATTTTATTAGGCTTTTTGGAAGAAGAAATTGAATTCTGGATTTAATGATACCTTTATGGGTTCATGGCTACAATGGACAGCAGTGTTGTGCAGGGATAGAAAAAAATCTGTGTATGTATGTGCTGTTTGTTTTTTTTTTCTTTATATGACTTTAATTATGTGGAGAATCAATTTATGCGGTAGTCTCTGCTTTACAAGTAGTTGCATGTCAGATAGATGATGCTCTGAATAAGAGGGAAATCTGGAAGAGATCCTCCTAAGGCTCACTGATTTTGGAGGAGGGGCTGTTTTCATGTTCAGCTGTTGACTCTTATTTTTTATTTTGTCCTGCAGAAGGATTGCATTTCAATATTTGAAGTATCAGAATTATGAAAAATAGTAATATTTTTATAATAAAAACTTTGAAAAGTGAAGCTGAGATGAAACAAATATATAAGAGGACTGCTGCCACAAATTGTTCAAGTGAAGAATAGGTGTCTGGGCTTGGTGTACATTTGGCATAATACAATTGAATGTAATCAGGAAATATTCACCCTGAGTAGTTAATTACACTTTAGGTGATCAATCTTGGTATGGACTTTGCTAATTATCAAGTGGATGAGTCAGTGAAGAAAGTCAAAGTAATGGTTCAGAGGACTGTACTTCACTGACAGGTTTGGATGTGTGAGCATAAGGTGATAAATGTTAAAGAAGGTTAATAAATGGTTTTAAGTTGAGGTTGTGGGAGTAACAGACAGAAATGTACAGATGGATGAGAGACTGGAACTGTAGCCTCCAATAATCTGTATAAATTATAATTGATCTTCTAAGGAGACAATGTACTTCTCTGAGGGCAAATATTTAGAGGTTGAAATGCTGAGCAGAAATAGTTGAGAGAAAAAGAGTACCTATTCTGACAAGGCCACATTAACTCTAAGTTACAGTGGTAGGAATGATGGTTCTCCTTGCCGCACATCTCTCTGATGTATTGTGGGAATTTCATAGACCCACATATGCTTTTGCACAGCAAGCAAAGTGCATTTTGACTTTCTCCCAAAAAGAGGTAATGTTCCACTGACTCCAAGAAGGTGTAGAAGAAAGAGCGGCATCCTTATGAGTTTCTCCTCTGTGGCCTGCTTTATCTAAGGATTTGTGGCATTCCCTTACATTGTACTCTGTTTCTGTATGGCTTCTGTTAATGCCTTGCATTTCCCCACTATTCCAGCATTTTCTGAATTTTGTTGTTCTTGTGGTTTAGGGATGGTCATCTCCAATCAAGAACTCCTGCTTAAACCATGCACTGCTTTCCCTCCCTACCTCCAGCTGGAGGTACAAAAGGCAAATATCATGGATTGAAATAAGAACAATTTACTGGAAACAGCAGTAAAATAAGAGAACAAACAGTAGCAACAACAATCTTAATAATTAAAGGTATAAGAAAGGAAAGGTTCACAAGGAAAACCCCACACAATATCTGATGGCCCCTCCCTCAGAAGCGAGGGCTTTTGGCAGTGATGTGGGGTGGTATAGAACAACCTCTGTCTAGTAGCCATGCTCCCTCTCAGCTGCTACAAAGTATAACCCTGTCCTGACCTGAACCAGGACAGTTATTTATATTTATAGCACCTAAAACGCACATAAAATGCTGGATTTGGACACATCTCACTTCTCAGACTGGGAGCTACGTGTTCTGTGCCTCTACCAACAAGCTTCACATCCACTGAAATCTGTTGCTGAACAAATACTCTGATCTTGACACCCCACCTAATTTTAGGGGGTTTGGATCCTTTCTTCGTCCAACAAATACAGAATTCTAATCCTTTTGCAGTCCTGCATAAGTTACCCTTCTTGTAATAAGTGGTATCAGGTTATCATATTGCTTCAAGTTACTGTGCCTGGCTGTGAATCTAGGAATAGTGTTAATTTCAACAGCAGTAACTCAAAGCTTTCAACTAATTAATGAGAAGTTTATTTACAACATTATCACATTTTAAATGAAGTTGTACATGAATAGCTGTCATTTTTTTCAGCACTGCCAACAACAATCTATGTGCATTCCCCTCCTTCCCTGGGATTCTCTTCCTGCATGACCCTCTGGGAGGGCCTCCTTTCTGCATAGAAAACAACTAGCTGATGACAAATAGCATAGAAACGTCAGGGACTGTTGGCAAAGTATGCTTAGTAATTAGGTTTGTTTATTTGAATATTTAAATTTGTGTACTTAAAACTATGTGTTAATAATTCTTCTGTATATGTAAATTCAAGTTCTAATTAATGCTCACATAATTTTCCATTACTTATTTCTTGCAGGGACATTCATTATTCAATGCCTGTGATTTATTAGATTATAAGGTTTATGTTAGAGGTAGCAGCAAACTTTATCTTCTCTTTGTGTAATTCTAAGCACAGTTGGATTTTTACCAGGTAAACTGTAACACAAGTGATAAATCAAATGTACTATCTTAGTGCAGTCATGGAAGAAGTAAAATCAGTTTTGAAGCCTTTGTGCAAATAATCTGTTTTCAGCAGTCCGTGCTTACACATACATTCTTCTACAGTTACAATACTGGTATTATTACTCTAAGAATGTTAATGTTCATTTAAAGATATATAGACATATATAAATACATACATACATATATATATATATATGTATAAATCTATATTTAAAGGCACAAATGCTAAACATTTTCATGTTAAATAAAGAGAACAATTTCAGTAAGAACAGCAAAGACCAATACAGTGGTAGTTTATGTGGATCGTGCAGTTTGACTTCGTTGGTTCCTTTCAGAAGATGAGGATCCATGCTTTTAGTTCTGCAAGGTAGAGACAGTTGGGCACTCTGCAGAGTGAAAACAAATCCATAGGCATGATGAAACTATACTGCATACTTTGTGTTTGAAAGAAAAATATTTTCATTAAACCACAAGTGGGATGCTAATTTTTTAAAAGTTTTTCTTTCTCTGAATGATTTCTACATTATTCAATGTTCTTTTTGTCTTTACAAGGCTTATTCTAATCCTTAGTTGCTTTAGTGGTCACAGTGTAATAGAAAACATATCCCAAGGAATGTTTTACTGTGACCTATAAAGTTCTGGTGGGAATGGACTTCACAATTCTGAAGTGAAGGAGTGGCTTTAAGTGTGTGGTACATTTTAGCTGACAATGTAGACAAATATCTTGTGTGGGGTTTGGTCTGATGGTTTTGGGGTTTTTGTGTTGTTTTTCAGGGGTTTTGTTTGTTTAGGTTTGGGGTTTTTTTCTTGCTTTATCATAACTCAGGTATGTCAGATACAGATTTAAAAACACTACAAGGATTTCACAAAAGGAAACTTTGTCAGGGATCATTAAACAGAACAATATCTCCTATAGCTCAGAAAGCACCATTATCTGTTTGCTGTTTCACTCTCTGCCATCCTAATGACTCTAGTCATCAGCAAAATTATTCTTTATTTGTTTGTCTT
>VWZD01001296.1:56704-100475 GCA_013396695.1 Sakesphorus luctuosus
TTAAATAAAGAGAACAATTTCAGTAAGAACAGCAAAGACCAATACAGTGGTAGTTTATGTGGATCGTGCAGTTTGACTTCGTTGGTTCCTTTCAGAAGATGAGGATCCATGCTTTTAGTTCTGCAAGGTAGAGACAGTTGGGCACTCTGCAGAGTGAAAATAAATCCATAGGCATGATGAAACTATACTGCATACTTTGTGTTTGAAAGAAAAATATTTTCATTAAACCACAAGTGGGATGCTAATTTTTTAAAAGTTTTTCTTTCTCTGAATGATTTCTACATTATTCAATGTTCTTTTTGTCTTTACAAGGCTTATTCTAATCCTTAGTTGCTTTAGTGGTCACAGTGTAATAGAAAACATATCCCAAGGAATGTTTTACTGTGACCTATAAAGTTCTGGTGGGAATGGACTTCACAATTCTGAAGTGAAGGAGTGGCTTTAAGTGTGTGGTACATTTTAGCTGACAATGTAGACAAATATCTTGTGTGGGGTTTGGTCTGATGGTTTTGGGGTTTTTGTGTTGTTTTTCAGGGGTTTTGTTTGTTTAGGTTTGGGGTTTTTTTNTGACTGACTTCTGTCTACTATCTTGTCTCTACCTCTGGCGCTCAGGAGTTCAAGGATATTAGTCAGTAGTCAGCTATTTTTTTTTTTTAGATTATTTCACCTATCTACATAAACTTTCAAAAATAATAAATCAGCTAAAAAACATAATTTTAAAGAATGAGGAAGCAGAGGTAACCTATTTTAGGTGTTGTTATCAGGAGTATACAAAGTCAGCATTATTTTTTTCTTTTTAAATATACATACATGAACAATCCACATTTCTGAAAAAACCACATTTGTACCTTCCCTCTGATCAGACCCCTACACCAACCATTTAAATAACCTCATATCCTGTCTTGGACACAGGGCTTAGGGTTGTTTGCAGAGTGTAAGTGCCTCATTTCTGTGAGATAATGTTAGAACATCATTCTACCCCCTAGGATATCTTGTATTACATGTTACTGATAAGTCCTTCACATACAGAAGTATAAGCTGTTTGAGAGTCATGTGATCTTTAATTTTAGTCCCTGATGTGAGNTTTTAGTCCCTGATGTGAGAAATTAAGATTAACGCTTTAATAATAGTTATGATAATAATGAGTGCCCAAAATGTTATGAGGACCTTTAAAAGAGCCTAGATTGATCGATTAGCTAATTAATTACTTATATGTGTGTATGTATGTATTTATTCATTTTGTAATTAAAATGGTGCATCCAAAAATGTCACATTTCCGTTAGGTAGAGATGTCTGCTTTCCATCCATCTTTATATATATTTATATATATATATACATATAAAAATTATGTGGGTTTACATGTATTTATATAGTACTGTTAGGAGTTTGTTTCTTCATTTTGTTATGAAGTAACATGGACATAGAAAATGTTGGAAACTGGTGTTAGTGATCAGTATTTGTGCCTTCCATGCTTCAGGCAATTTAGGGATAGAGTACAAACAGAACACAATGTAATTGCTTTCCAACTCGAATGCTGTTTTACCAGATATGATTTTGTCAAAGCACGGAAGAGCACAGCAAAACTTTTAATTAAAAAGCCTTTCTATATCTCAAATTTTTCCTGTAGCAAATATTGTAGAACTTTTTTTTTCTCCTCTTGAGAAGATGGAATAAAAATGTAAATACTGTGTTAGTTTCTTAAAAGTACTTCAATACATAGAGACTTATTTCTCTTTTATGTNTTACTGATAAGTCCTTCACATACAGAAGTATAAGCTGTTTGAGAGTCATGTGATCTTTAATTTTAGTCCCTGATGTGAGAAAGTAAGATTAACGCTTTAATAATAATTATGATAATANAAAACTTTTAATTAAAAAGCCTTTCTATATCTCAAATTTTTCCTGTAGCAAATATTGTAGAACTTTTTTTTTCTCCTCTTGAGAAGATGGAATAAAAATGTAAATACTGTGTTAGTTTCTTAAAAGTACTTCAATACATAGAGACTTATTTCTCTTTTATGTAAGACTCACACTATGCAAGTATTCAGATATGTGTTAGAAAGTTGATGCTTTTTGTCTTGTTTTGGTCACAGTAATTATCCTTGCACTCCGTCAAGTGAAGGAGCTTCTCCTCTTGTGGTGGGCCTGGTGCTAAGGAAACCCCAAAGAAACTTGATGAAAACATTACTGCAGTTGTTCTTTGGCCCAGCACTCAGTAATCATAATGGAGAATATGTAAAATGCAGTATTACATACTGGTTGATAAAATGATAGTTGTGATCAATACAAGTTAAGGCTTTTGAAATAGTTTTATATTACTCTTTCTTATTCAATACAAAATTAAATAGTGAGAGATGTATTTACAAGTTTAAAAACTGTCTGGTCAGTCTTGGAATGTAAATGGATGTCATAATGTCTCCAGTGATTTTATCATCTGTATTTTTGTTGCTGATCTGTAGTTGAAGCCAGAGATTATTATTAAAAGGTGATAGCTGCAATAAGGCATAACATAAACATGTGATGGAAATTTTTGAGGATGAAAAATTGCAAGCACTACATTGTAACATCCTATAAATCAAACATTCGTATAAATGCTGTGTTAAACAAACAAACAAACAAAAAAAAACCAAAAACCAAGCCAACCTTGAATGGAAATTATTTAGCTAAGGATAAAAACTGTTGACTGTGCAACATGTTGGGGGATGATATCTTGAAGGGAAGTCTTTAGAAGAGAATCGAAAGTCATAAAGGATAACCTCATGTAGCAGGAAAACAGACTGGTGCTATTGTGGAACATATTTAAAGACAAAGAAACAAAAACCCCAAACCAAACTTAAAGAAAACCTCTAAACACCCAAACTCTCCCAAACCCAACATCAACAAATAATCCCGCAAAATGAGCAAATTAAGAACCTTAGCCCTCACTCACCCCCCCTCCCTCCCCAGCTGACTTTGAAATTAATTTGGGGTTAATGCCCTAAAGGAAATACTGGGCTATTTCTTGTATTTTTACTTCTAAAAAGATAACAACTAACTGAAAAGAACTTTAAGGCTCAACCGTGTACACGTGCAGTGGTTTGAGAATGAGTTTTAAAATTAAATACTAAGGGAGCTCAATTTATTCCTGATCATAGGGTGAGCAGTTATTTGGTCTTTAGACGTACTATCTCACTTATTGAAGTCTATGAGAAATCATCTCATCAAAAAAGTCAATGCTATTGGAGATCTTTATGCGAGGGTGGTGTGTGTTCTTTTGTTGAAAAACCTATGCCTCTCTAAATATACTGACTATGAAATCCCTGAAAGTCTTACTTTTTACCTGAATTTAGCAATTTGAATTTCCTGAGCTCTCAGTACTGTGTTGAAATACTTTCTTGTGAAAACTTTTATTATCTTTAATTGGGTTTTTTTGCCTCAATTTTCTGATATCCGTGGCCCCAATTAAAAAAAAAACCCAAACCAAAAAAAAAAAACCAAACCAACAAAAAAAACCAAACCAACAAACAAAAAAACCCCAACAAACCAAAAACCAAACTAACAAATAACAAAATCCAAACCCTATTGTGTCAGTCTGGGAAAATTTTATCCCTTGTCTCCAGGTAGAAGGAACTTAATTTCTTCAATTCCCAGTTGCTGGTGCCACTCTTCAGCTGAAATCATAGCTGCATTGTTGTTGTCATCTGTTAAATGACAGAATTTAAGGATCTGCTTTGTATAACTTGACTACTTAAAATGCCTGATACTGTAGAATCAGACAGATTACATAAAGGAAATGTACAGCCATCATTTTGTAACAACTGTGTAATTGAAGTCTCACACTACTCTTTCTGCCTCTAACTAAATTTCAGAAACAACATTATTTATAGGAGAAGATAGTTCATGGTCAACTTATTTCCTAATTTATTTATTCCCATGAAATGTTCTGAGTCAGATTATATAGTGCTACCACTAGATTTTGTTAGGGTTCTTGTATGCTTTTGTTCACCCCTGATTCAAAGTCTGTTCACATATTTTTGACTGTGTAAAAAACACATAAGATATATCCTTCTCCTCCTCATCATCATGGCTAGGCTTTGCGAACAAAGATTTGGGAAGGGCTCTGCCAGGGTGGGTGTGTGCTTTGAGCCTGTGCAGTGGATTTTTCAGGTGAGGCACAGCGTGCATTGAACCGGCCCCACTGTTTAACTCCTAAGGTTCATCTGCCACGGCCGAGCGAGCTTGGATATTGACAGTGAAGTCCTCAGGACTGGAACCTACAGCCCCCGGTATTTCCAGGAGGTCTCCCATCCGAGTACTAATTGGGCCTGACCCTGCTCAGCTTCCAAGATCTGACAGGATCAGGTATCAGGGTGGCATTTAACTGCCACGCATAAGATATATAAATATAAGTTAATAATGTCTTAATTTTCCTAGTCTTTGAATAAGTGAGTTCTTCTCTGCCCCCCCTCCCCCCTCCAAATTTCTAGTTTTAAAAATGTTTTTCTGGATTATAATTGCAGCTAAAGCTAAATACTAATGTCTAGAGATAATTTTTTTATTACTATACTTTTGCTTCTTTAAAGAGAGGCACATCTTCTAGAATTATTTAAAGTTTAACATGACTCCTAGCTTAATGTACAAGCCAGACTGATTCACATTTTTTGCAGTCTCTATTTTAGTTTAGAATGTCAAATACTTTATGAAACCAATAATTTTTAATTAAAACAATGCCATTCCTATATCTGTGAAGAAAATTTTGATGCTCTATCATCTTGATGGAAAATGCTTTTTTTTGTGTCTTTACTACACTTGGATACAAAGTGTGCTCTTCACTGCAAAAGCTTCCACCACAGATGGCAGTTATTCCTGTCTGTTGCAAAGAGAACTTCAAAACTAGGATTCTGGAATTTGCTCCATAGAAGATGCTTTCTGTGAATTGCAAATATCTAATCTTGTTGCAAAGCACGTTGAACTACCTAGTGAATAGGTGGCTTACTTAAACTGAACAGCACAAAGCATTTCTGATAAGTTAATGTAATTTGATGAGTTTAAACTGGAAAGATACCCAGCTGGAAGATTTATGACACTTCTATATTTCAAAGGATATCTATCAAAGGATACTTTGCATCCCTATTTTACATTTTAATAGCTGAGTTCGCTTTGCCCTATAAATAATTAATACCACTAAGAATTTAACATCTGAAATGATAAACAGCACTTGGCAGTAATAATATATTGTTTTCGTCCTAAGAGCACATAATTTTAATGGCTGGAATTCAAAAGGCATGGTAGAATAAATTGTATCGCCATTTGATTTATTATTACGGAAAAATGGAAAGATCACACTCCAAGGTCTTGTCACATGGGTACTTCAGTGCTGTCAACCTTTTAAAAACTAGAAACTGCTTCAAATCTGTCTTTTGAGTGTGTAAGCCTTTCCACTCTTCAAAGCTTCTCCAGGTACAAATGTGAACTGTCTCGCTCTACCTATTGACAGTGGCCAGGACAGGTGACAGGAAATATTTCAGAAAATCTGCTAGTGAATGCTCAGTTATTGAAATCCTAACTGGATGGCATTTTTCCACCTTAAAATTTCTATTACTTAATCTTGGGTTTCTATTTTGAGTCACAGGGATTCAGTGTTGAACTGTGGCATGAAGTTTCAAAAATTATTTACTTAACTAGACTTTTTTTAAAAGTTTTAATTTGCTTTTTCTCCTCTCTTTCATTTTCATATAAGGCAACTATCTGTGGCACTTGCTTTTTCTCTGCTCTACCTCCAGCTGTGTTTTATCTTTCTGCCTTGTACCACCTTCATACCATCTCTAGATTAAATAACTTCCTTTTTTTAAGCTTGGTTTTTGTAAGCAAAGCTTTCATTTCTTTAGTCTTATTTTTGTTCCATTTCTATATAATGTTATCTTACAGGAAACAAATTTTTTCAAAAGCATGTAACTCTTGTAGCAGTAAGTATAGATTCTTTTAATTTTTTTCTTTTTTTTTTTTTTTTTGTGCTTGCAAAGACTCAAAGGAACATTGATAGAAGCAATGTCTGTAAGTCCTCTGTCCCAGCCTCCTGTCTCAAGTGTCACAAACACCCAGACCAGGTTTAGCTGGTGTCTTGAAAACTTGCAAGTATGGGGCTTCTACACTGTTTTTCAGCATCATGCTCACACACTGTCTTCATCTTCTAGGAAAATAGATTTTCCTAATGTTCAGACTGAGACTTTCAGGGTGCAGTTTGTGGTGATGAATCTTTGTTATGTAGCTATAATTGATGCTCCACATCTTTGTAAATGCTCCCTACGTAATTAAAATTTGTGGTATATCTCCCCTGAGCCATATCACCACACTAAACAGCTCCACCAGTATAAGTCCTGTGCTCTGGGATCCTGACCATCTTAGCAGACTTGCACAGGACTTTCTTTGGTTTTAAACATCACTCTTGTCCTGCAGTAGGGTGGATGCAGAACTGGCCATGTATTCCACGTGTGGCCTCATCAGGACCAAGTAGAGGGAGATAGAAGTTTCCTTCAGTCTTGTATTTAACCTGGCATCTGCTGCAAACCTCAGGTGCATTTGAGTAGGGTTTGTACTAGCTAGTTGTTTACCAGCCTGTATATGCAGGCATCATTATTCTTCCCAAATGGATAACTACGCATATCTTGGTATAAATTGTTAGACTTTTGTTCCTCGTGTCTGAAGCTCTGCTGTTCAGCATTATCGTCTCCTCATTTATTATTTTTCCCATTTATCATTCTCTGTAGATTTGTTGTGGGGTGTTCTGTGTCTTCATCCAGGTCTTGAACAAAATTTTAAATACTGTAGGATTTACTATAGAATTATAGAATAATTTGGATCAGAAGGGACCTTTTAAAGTCAGTTGGTTCAACCCCACTGCAATGAGCAAGGACACCGTCAACTAGACAATGTTGTTCGAAGACCTTAACTGTTTCCAGGGATGAGGCACCCACCACCTCTCTGGGAAATCTGCTCTAGTGTTTTACTACCCTGACTGTAAAAAAACTGCTTCCTGATATCTAATCTAAAACTACCTTCTTTTAGTTTAAAACCCTTACCCTTTGTCCTATTGCTACAGGCACCACTAAGTCTGTCCCCATCTTTCTTATAAGCTGACTTTATGTACTGGAAGGCCATAATAAGGTCTTCCTGAAGCCTTCTCTTCTCCACACTAAACAACCCCAACTCTCTCAGCCTTTTCTCGTAGGAAGGGTGCATCATCCCTCTAGTCATTTTGGTGCTACTCTATTGTCTCATGTAACAAGCAACAGAACAAGAGGAGGTAGCCTCAGGTTGCACTAGAAGAGGTTTAGATTGGATATTAGGCAAAAAGTTCTTCACTGAAGAGGTGGCCAAGCACTGGAACAGAATGCCCAGAGAAGTGATTGAATTGCTGCCCCTGGAAGTATTCAAAAATATTTCGTTGTGGCCCTTGGGGACATAGTTTAGTGGTGAACATGGCAGTGTTGGGTTAAGACTCAGTGGTCTTTGAGGTCTTTTCCAAATTTAAAGATTCTATGATCCAGACAATTTATTATCCACTGAACAGTCCACCCATTTAATCCATATCTCTCCAATTTAAAGACAAGGATGTTGGAGATGACCATGTCAAAGGCTTTACAGAAATCCAGATAGGTGATTTTGTTACCTCTTCCCTTGTTCACTGATGTAGTCACTCTGTCATAGAAGGCCACTAGTTTGGTCAGGCAGGACTTGCCCTTGGTGAAGCTGTGCTGTCTGTCTTGAATCACTCTCCTGTCCTCTGTGTGCCTTAGCATTGTTTCTAGGAGAATCTGTTCTATGATCTTGCCAGGCACAGAGGTGAGGCTCACAGGTTGGTAGTTCCCAGGGTCTTCCATTCCATGCTTTTCAAAGATGGGTGCAAAGTTTTCCTTTTTTCTCTCACTAGGACTTCACTTGACTGCCATGACTTTTCAAATATCATGGAGAGTCCAACAGACTTAACTATGTTCACTTTATGTGGTCACAAACTGGATTTTTTCTCTTACAGTGGGAAGCATTTTGCTCCCCCAGTCCCCATTCTGCTGTCTGTGCAATTGAGAAGTGTGAGAAGAGAGGTTGGCAGTGAAGACTGGGGGGATAAAGGTGTGGACTATCTGAGCCTTCTCCTCATCCATTGTTTTGTTTGTCAGCCTTGCTTATCACAGGGATATGCCTTATTTGACCTGCCTTCTCTGGCTGATATACCTGTAGAAATCCTTATTATTATTTTTCTTTGCATTCCTTGCCAAGTTGAACTCCACCTGCGCCTCAGCCATCTTCACCACATCCCTACACAAATGGGCAGCATTCCTATACTCTTCCCAGGATATCTGTTCCTGCTTCCACTGCCCATGCATTTGCTTCTTGCCCAATGGTTTGACAGCAGGCCTTGGCTCATATGGATTGGTCTCTTGCCTTCCTTGTCTGATTTCTTTCATTTGGGGCTGAGAATTCTTGTGCTTTATGGCAGTTTCTCAGGGGGTCCTATTTGCTACCCTGTTGATGCCTTAGACACTTAGAATTCTCTGCCATGTGTATAGCAGATCTTTGACTGCTGCACTATGTATACAGTGGCACAGCCTTTTTTACCCAACTAGTGGTTTGTTCTTGCAGTTCACTGTTCCTCGGGTTCCACTGGAGAGCATGGCCACAGGAGGTGTCAAAAGCCTTTTCTAAAGTAATTGTCATTGTCTGCATACTTGTGGATTTCCATAAAGAAGTCTTTTCCAGACTAAGGAAAGTATGACATTTTGTATGCAGGCTATTGAATTTACTGAGTAATTTCTTCCAGCATATATGACTCAGATATTAGTCACACTAAAAGTATTGTCTGCATAAAGTGACTGAAGTGTTTTGAAAATGGAATATACCTCAGTGTTCGTGCTAATTGTTATAGAATAGTCTTAAAGTTATATCTAGTTGTTATAGAATGGTCTATATTTTAAGCTGCTATTAAACATCAATCAAAAATTATCTACCTTTAAAAAAATTTCAAAACATGCAATAATATTGAAGAAAATGTTATGGTGGAGTTAACAGAGTACTACTATGCAGAGGTTTTTAATAATTGTATTTGAAAGGAACATAATCTAGTACAGGTAGAATTAAGGACTATTTCACACACACACATGCAGAGACACACACGCAACACAGACATGCACGCACAGAGAGAGAGAGAGACACACATACAGAGAGGGACACACACAGACACGGACATGCACGCAGGGATACACACACACAGGGACACACACACGGGCACACACACACACACAGACACAGGGAAACACACACACGCACAGGCACAGGGAAACGCACGCCCGCGCACAGGCACAGGGAAACACATGCGCGCACAGACACACACCACCTAAAACAAAGCAAACAAACAGAAAAACCCAAACAAAATAAAAAGCAAAACACCAAACCACCCATCGCTTATTTCCAAAAATAGTGAGGAGTGTCACGAGTACAAAGCCATAGAGATAACCTTGCAGGTAAGAGGCCTCAAATGTAGCTGAAGTCAATCCATACAGAGTTTTTTAACTCCAGCAAGTTTGATATATACCAAGGTCATTGCTCAATAAGAATGAAGAATAAAAAGCAGGTCAACTGTATAGTAACGAGTAACAAGCAATGGGTTTCTTAAGTTACAGCTCAATGGAAAGAGACAGAAATTAAAAAAACAAACAAACAAAAACCAAAAAAAAACAGCTGAGGGAGCATGGAGTAGCAGCAGAAGGTCATAGAGAGGTAAATAAGGGTGAGAAACAAACAACAGATCAAAATCCAAATTTTATACTACTTTTTAGTGTCTAAGGATTTCTGGGCTGTGTGGGAAGATTGTATCAGCCATTTCATGATCACATTTATTATAAAGCTGTGGAGAAATATTGTATTTCAATTGATGAAACTAAATATCATTACTGCATAACTAAATATTTGCATATAAGTATAATATGTATTACAGATATTAGACATTGGCAGAGGTTTGGGAAAAACTTCTTTGAATCCTATTGTTCTAAGTATCTTTAAAAATACAGTCTTTTTTCCCTCTGAATGGTTTTATTTCAGTAAATTTTCTCTCAAATTCATTTTTTAAACTCCTGAAGCAGGTGGTTTAAGGACTTCCCTTTTCAATGCCCTATTTTAAAAACACAATATAAGAAAATATTTTTACTATTTTTTTAAAATTATCTTTGACTTCTTTGGTTTTGTGTTTTGTTTTGTTTTTTAAATTGGGGGGGTGTGCAGAGGAAATGAAAATTGTTTTGTGTATTTTTTTATTTTTCTAGATATCCTGATGTTGTCTTCACTCTTTTTTCAGTCTTTATGTAATTTTCAAGGAAAAATATTTTTAGAACAATGAGGTTATAGAGAACACTTACAGAGTTGATAAAATAAAAGCATCTTCTTTTATTCCCAGAATGGAAGGAAGAGGGAATCTAGTTTCAGAGGATTTTTGGATTTTTTTTTATTCTTTAAGTGTGTGCGTCAGTTTCATGTGTAGTAATTTTTTAAAACTTGATGCATGTATAATTTCTAAACCCAGGCCTTCAACCTCCTCAGTATTTCTGGTTAATGATTAGCATGTACTGTCATTAAAAAGCCATTAATTTTGATGTATACTAATGTCAATACACAATTAAATTAGTCTAATAAAACAATATATAATCTGTTCCAGAACTCTGTGATATATTTAGCTTGTGCTAAAGGGAATAACAAAACAGATGGACCTACCAACACGTTTTAGTTATTTAAAGCTGGAAGCTGTATGATATACCAATGTCAGAAAAAACAAACAAACAAACAAAACAAAACAAAAAACCAAACAACCCCCCTCAATAAACACATAGCATATACCTATGAACATTGTCTTTTATTACTCTTTCTTTGATATACTTTCTTACACATGTAGACATAGATTCTAATCTCAATAGTAATGCATATATTTTATCTCTGATATCGTAGAGATAAGATGTCAGGGGGTTTTTTGTTCTGTGGTTGTTTTTTTTTTTTTAGAAATGTGCTAAAGCACAGTTCATGTTAGGGATTAAAAGGCAAAAGAGCAATCAGGATTCCAGTAGTATGTTTCTTGGTTTAGTGTAGGACTTTATTTACTACTTGTTCATATTTGTTTTTCTGGATAATTGGCAATCTTATTTTCCTCTAATATCATTCAGTGGCAGCTTTAATTCATTGTGTAATTGTTCAATACATTCTTGAAATATGCTGTGGGTTCTTAGATATCCAGAAAACTTCTGTGCAAGGTAGGATGCTTCAGCTAATGCTTCCTAGACTGGGTGCTGTGTAGTAATACAGATACTCAGCATTCTGTGACTATATCTGTCAGGGTGCTGCATATGAAATAACAATGAAGAATTCAATTAAAATCTGAAAATACATTCTGGAAATGGTGAATAGGATTTGCCTTTCTAAAATGTCTAAGTTCTTGATATATCTGAGATCTTTAACCTCCCTTTGGCATTGAAAATCAGGAACTTGGAGATAAAATACTTTGATTGTGGGATTTGGGGTTAAAACCACACTTTTTTCTTTCTCCTTTTCTCATTATTATGTAAATCATTTATAGTGAAGATAGAGAGTAACATGGCTCTGAATGTCTGCAAACTTCGGATTTATAAAGACAGGGCTGGGAGTGTAGGATTAGGATGTTTTTCTGTCTGCATATAATATTTATCAGACCAGTTAAGTGTACCTTCTTGAGCATTTGAAGAAAAGTGTACGTGATACAGTGGAAGATATTACTAACTTAAATTATGACTTATGTATTTCTTTGTATCATGGCATCAACAGTCAGTATCTATCTAAGAGAAAAACTTCAAAATGTCAGGGAAGCTCAGTGTAAGGATAACTAAGTAAAATTGAATTGCTGAAGGAATAAACTCTGGTCCTGTGTGAATATTATAACTCTTGGACCTCTATTATAAGAATATGAAATTTGAAATAAGTTTTAAGTTTGAAATAGTTTTCATACTTGACTGAGTGGTCATCATAGGGTTGATACTCACTCATGAGGGGAAAAAACCCACCCAAAAGCAAAGCACTAGACCTCATTCATTGTCACATTTATTCAATGTTATTTAAAAAACAACAACAACAACAAAAAAACCCAAACCAAACCAAACACACACACGCAAAAACCCAACCACAAGCTTTGTTAGGATACTCAAATTCAGATATTGAAAATCATACTACATATGTTTGCTGAAATGCTGACTAAAAAATTGGTGGCAGAAGTCTCGGCGCTTTTGCCTGACCCAAGATTTCCGTTGCTGCAGGAACTGGGAGCCTCGCCATTTCATTGTATGCACTTCATGTTAGTTCTGCATATTCCAGGTTTGAGACTGAGTTCTTGACAATATGTTCTGTTCTCTTACTATTTTTAAAGTGTAAAAAATTGAGACAAACACTTTAGCTTTTAAACTTAAGTAAAATGCACCTAAAGGACCTGTTTTCCTGTAAGGTTGATTGGGCACTGAAAGAGGTTGCCCAAGGAGGCTGTGTAGTCCTGGTCCTTGGAGGCAGCCAAAGTCCAATTGAACAGTACCCTGAGCAAGCTGCTCTAACTGCCCTGAGTATTCAGATGGCTGCAGGAGTCAGACACCAGAGGTGCAGTCCAACTGTGATGACTCTGTGTTTCTATTGCTGTCTTAATTAACTAAAGACATGTATACATAACTACTGATACTGAATGAAAATATATTCTTTAATCCAAGATATACTTCTAAGTTTCTGTGTTTTTTAGACCTCGTTTTCAGACGTGTATGTAATAAATTGATATGTTTGCGTAACAGGCAGATAAAATGTCTTTGAAAGCTTGGTGCCCTTTCCTGTGTTTGAGTAATTCTTGCAGTATTTTGTCTGACTGTGACATAATCTTAATGCATTTTTATCACCCCAGTGTGTGTCCACATCTGACAGACTTGCATCAATGGATATCTTCATTTGGCAGTGTATACAATATTCACAACTGTATTTGTGCTCTCTGGTGTTCCATTTCAGTTTTCTTTTAAAAGAACATAATCAAACAGATGGCTCTCAGTCTGTTGTCAGCCCAATTTTCAGGGCTTTTCTTCTTTTATCTTCCATCTTGTTCATAAACAAGGTTCTTGCTCACCCTTCTCCTGTGAGTGATGAGGAATATAAGTAAATGAATATATGAAAATGTTTATGTGAATAATCTACTGTGTTTCACTGCACTGCAGAACACCTTATGCAGTATTTTTGAAACTGTCTTACTGTCTACACAATAAGAAATTATGCTTGTTCCATTATTCTACTACTTCTTCTACAAAAATACACTCCATACATATAGATTATGTTAATTATTTAGACTAGGAACAGGTACTTATTTTTTTGCAATTCAATAAATCTTTGTTAGTGTTTATTGGTGATCAGCACAGTAATTTTATCATAATCCTGAAACAGTCAAAGCAAAACACTTGTATGGTTTTTAAACCAAGTGTGCATATGTTTTGCTGTTTAATGAAATCAGCAATGAGTGTTGAAATTGAGATCCTACGTCAAATATAATGATTCTATTTGGATTCAAGAGCAATGTTATAACAAATTATTATGCTTATAACATCCAAAAGGGCAATCACTGAAAATGCAGATATACTTCATTCTTCACCCCCATCCCTTAGAATCTTCCTTCTTTTTTTTTTTTTTGATATTAAAAACTGTCTGGAAAAATATGTATTCTATCAAAACAACATTCTTACTTTCATTTGTGTAGGGATAGACTCAGTAAAATACTGTAAATGCAGTAAACATGGTAAAATTACATTCTGCAATATATAGTAAGAAAGTATAAATTTAAATGTATTCTACCATCTTTTGAATTTTCTTTAATTGTGAGGTTTAGATATTTGCAGTGTTATGTAGTGGGCTAAAAAGAACTTTAAATGCAGTTTGTACAAGGATTTCCTCAACAGAGAGGAGGTACCTTTTGTACTGTGTGTAATAGTCTCTGCATGGAAATATAATTAGAGACAGAATGTCAGTAAGAGGTTTCCAAACAACACCTCTTTCACCCTTTACTGCAACATAGATTAAACTGTGCATAATTCTTGATATGTTTGGGCAAAAAGTTTCTTAAAATCTTTTTGGATGGTTATTCCACAACCACAGAACCTCTTTCTAGTCCAGTTTCTAGATATTCTACTGACACTTTCTTAATTCTAGTTTCTTCATTTTACGTTCACTGTTATTGTTTAATGATCAGTAGGCAAGAAGAAAATGTTTTCACACTAGGATTGTTATTTTAGTTTCCTTAATTTCTGTTCTCCAGTCTGAACAATGTCATCAAGTTTATCCCTTCCTTGTACATCTCATCCCGCCCACTCTCCTGCATGAGTTTATGGTTATTTGCATTGTCCCTTGTGTTATCCTTATTCTGTTGTCATTTTTTTCATTGTTTCACATTTCATGGGCTTCTTTCAGCTTTCTACAAATAGCTTGTTTGATTACCTATTCTGGTAAAGTTCATGATATTTTTTAAAGTATTCAAGGTAAGTTGTTTTTTCTGCCACTGTTTTATCTTTTGCCTTTTAAAAGATAAATGCCAATTCTGCCTTTCTAGTTTTCACCTTTACAGTTTTCTCTCATCCATCCTTTATGGGCTCTCACAGATTTTGTATTTATAGGCTATGTAATTATGAGCCACACAGCAAAAACTATTGTGGTGGAATATGGACGGATCAGTAGAAAACAAAGGTTATACCAAGAACCCAAAAGCTAGACTATATGTATTCATATTTATTTACTTTAGGATAACTCTGGTCCCCTGGACCAAACATCCCTTTTGTGCATATTGTTCAAAGATAAACAAAGGAAAAATAGCCTACAAACTCTTGCTTTCATGTGTCCAGGCTTCTCAATGTTACTTCAATATGAAATTCTTCAGATGAAAGAGCATCCTTTCCTTCATTTAGTGGAGGTGACAGGAGCACATGGGTCTTCTCATGCCCTTCTTCATCAGAGCAAGTCTTATTTTAGTTGTTGTTCACTTAGATGTAACACAGAGCGCCTGATTCTTCCTGGCTCTAAATTTGGGTATTGGCCAGACAAAGGCTTAACATGGAAGAGATGATGCTTGTGGCAGGGGCAAAGAAACAAGTGAACACCATGAAATCAATGACTTCCGGCCTTTCAGTTACTCCTCTGTATGAGGAAGGGGTGCAGGGTAAATGAGATGGGAATGCAGAGTTTGGATAGGTGGAAGTCTAAAGTCCTGGGGACAACTGACAGTAGGTGCAGAACTTACAGAATCAAGGGGACATTGAGACACTTGACCATGAATTGGTACTATGACTACAATATATTGAATCTTTTATGAGACTGAAAAAATTGATAGGGAAGTAAAGATGGAAAAGGGGAATAATAATGAAAATAAAAAAAAAAGAGGCAAGCAGGTGAGACAAGCAAATCAGAAAAATGCTGAAGAGGGATACAACAGTTGAAGAAGAGGAAAGTATATTCAGCCATAGTAGATCTTGGTATTATAAAAGAGAATGCACTTAGCTAACAGCATCTGTGTGAACTGGTTATTGACCTTGAGACCTTTAGCCTTTTAAGTGGCACAAGAAGCAGAAGAACACAGGAGGTCTCTGTGGTTTGAGTATTCTGTCAGTGAACGTGCACTTGGTACTTGCTGTGGGACTTGCTTGTGCTGCAGATCAGACATTGATTCAGACCTTTCTGTTCCTTTTAGAAACTGTTGCTGCACTTTGAATAGATCTTCTGATTTATTTTCACCCAAAAGGAATCCCCTTCACATGCAGAAAACTACCCCACAGTCTGAGCCAACATGGAGTAAGTGGGGAAATGAGGGATTGCTGCAATCTACTACTCTGAGCTATGTCACTGTTGTAAACACTTTTTAGATATCTTTTATCATTTGCTGATTTTGAATTGCTCAAGATGAAGTTCTTTTTAATAATTTGGCTTGGAAATACCTAGATTATACAATTATTCATAAATGCATTTATTCTTTCCTTGCAGGATCTTTCATAGCCCTTTTTCACTGGTGCATCAATTAAAACAGAAAAACAATTTATGTTCACCTTTTGACTAAAGAAGAAATTTAAAAAGCAGGAGGGAAACCCCATCAAAAATGTCAATATTCTTTAGTATCTATCACAAACATTTCTTTTCCTTTGGGTAAATTAGTTTGTTGCAGAGCTCCTATTTCACTCTAATTTCTTTTTCACCTTAGGCAGGTCTCCCAGAGAATTTTCACTTAAGAGTCTTTTTACTGAAGTTTGTCTTCTTGAAATACATTGGGTTTAGTTCAAATTATTTTCTTTCTAATATAAATTTCAAGAATTCTGTCCTTTGGTGACCAGTCTCAAATAAATTACCAGTTAATATTCACATTCTTAGTTCTTTCTTTGGTAATTGGAGGCAAATGGGAAGCAGTCCTACCATTGTTACTCTTGTCACGAGAGCATTTCAGGAACTTTCTCTTTGTCCTGTCTCCTGCTGTATTCACAAAGGACGTTAGTCAGTAATCTATGTTATCACTGAAGTCTCTGCTCTGATTTACTCTTCACAAATACATCATCTACTGGATCCTTCTGGTCTTCAAGGGAAGTCCCAAAGTGCAGTGTTTTGGGTTTTTAGTTTGTCGTTGTTTGGTTAGTTAGATTTTGTTTTGATTTGGCTTTTTAATTTATATTTGTCACTATCCTTTGCAGTCACTTAGCAGGTCTTTTTCCCTTTTGGTCTGAACCTCAGAATAAGTGTATTTATTCATACTCGTTTACTCAAGATGTACTACATGAATTTGGATTCTTCCATCTCCTTCTATCCCTAGATTGTTATATTATTACTGTAATTACAAATGAGTTGCTTGAGGTTATAATCAGATGGCTGGTGAGTCTCAAATCTAGTCTAACTCATGCTTCTTTGTGTTAGTAATTTATAGCTTCTATTTCGCTAGCACTGAGGTGGGTTCTACATTTGCTATTGGGGATTAGACCATATGCTTCCCTGAGACACCCTTCTCTGTTTCACCACTTTGCTTATGAGTCTTCTACCAGCTTCTTAAAGAATATTTGCAGGGACTCTTTCATTCCTTGTTTCTGATTTTAAAAGAGGTAGGTCTGTGTTCCCTGACTGAAGGACAGAACCTCAATTTAAGAATTTCTCTCCACAGTTTCTTCATGGACACAACAGCAGGTAGCTGCTCTGTGTCCAGTCAGCATCCCCAGGGCCGTAGACTGAGAATGATCTGATGGCAAAAGTGATTTTGAGGCTGTGATTTTAAAGGCATGAGTTGTGATACTAAACTACTTTCTAAACTCCCTTCTCCTACTGGTCTCTTAACTTGCCTTGTTAAAAAAGTCAGTGTGATGTTGAAATGTTGATTCACTAATACATATCTTTCATTGTCCTTCAGTGATCAGGAGTTTAATCATGCCACAGAAAATTTATGATATGTGAGAACACATTATCATACCTCAAAATTATGCAGTATTTTTTTCCCCAAGTTTTCTTGTGAAATTACCTTCTTTACAAGTTTTCTCCCATTTGCCAACATAACTGATAACTTCTCAATGACTTTTGCCATGCTGAGCTACATGCAAGGAGGAAAGGTAGGTACCTTGATCACTGTGGCTTTAACACTCCTCAAAAAAGTGAAGGTTAGTATTTTTAATCCCTTGGGAATGTAGAGAAGGAACTTGAAGCTATCATTTAGCAAATTAGTGTTTTATTTAGCAGGCTGTTAAATAAAAGAGGAGTTATTTTCAAGCAACTTTGTGGCATTTCTTACACTTTCATTTCCTTTGTCCCGATACCAAAAGATCAACCTACAGCAAACTACTTTGGTCTTTGTCCCATTTATTTTATAGAGTGTATTAATGGAGCAAAATGTTCCTTATTGAAAGACGTGTGGAAGGTGTTTTGAAAAGTGTCCAGTGTTTGTACAGGAATACTAACAGTCTAAATCCAGATACTATAAAGGGCACAATATTACATAGCCACACTTGAATAGTAAAATTCGTCAACTACCCAGTCTGATACACCACTTTCTCCTCACATGAAAATAATCACTCTTGGTTTTGGCAGTAATAGGTTCCTTAAACTTGTCAGCCTTGAAAATTGATTTCTTTAATGCTTTTTGCTACAGTGTGATAAAGGAAGCAGTGTAATGGTTCCTACTTAATGAATTTTGATTTTTTAAATTTATTTTAAAAAGCACACTTTGCTGAATATAAGTGCCAGTCCAGGGAGTTACTGAAGGATGTGCTCAACTTTACATTTTTCAGTACCTCCATGGTATGGCTTATGAGGTTATTTTAAGTTAAGTCTTTGTAATGAAAGCAGAGTCACAGTATGTAGGAATATACAGGTGCCTTAATACATGAGTCTAAAGTATTAAGAATGAAATTTCTTTGGATGCTGAAATCTAAATCAGGAAATATTTTTAATCTAGGACTCAGATTTGCAAATTAGAGTTCTAGGTTGTGAGGTTTGTCTTAAAATGGTCCTCAGTCTTTTTTGATGGAACAGCATGAATTTTGTGTTAATATTAAAAAAATCTTTAGGTGTGAAGCATGTTGGTGTTAAGGATTTTGAAGGGGAATTACTTCTTTTTTTTCCCCTCAATTTGAATTAGTTTGGATAGCAGTCTGACTTTTCTTTGTAACAGGTTTTTTATGTTGTTGTGGTGGGGATTTTTGTTTTTTGTTTGGGTTTTTTAATCTCTATTCCTTTAAATGTTGCTGCACTGTACTACAGTAATTTATTCCACAGATTTTCCCTGATATCTACAAAGTGTTAGCTACTTTCAGCAGATGGGATGAAGGCAGATGTTTTCTTTAATCCAGATTTTTGACATTTCAATGAGTTTTTCTTGTTAGCTTGTTATTGCTGTACCTTTATTTTTGGCTATTAAAATTCTGTTGTCTTTACCTGTAATACAGAAAAATACACTCTGGTTTTGTTGCTTATACCTCTACCTATTTTTTTTATGTAGGACTGCTGCTGCCTTCATATTCTTTCAATTATGCATCCATAACTATATCCAAGAATCATTTTTCTCCAGCTAGAATTATGCTTCAACTCTATTTATTAAATCCAGCTTTTTGCACGTGGGAAGACAATACAAATTATTTCTTTTGTTGCCTTCCTCCCAACCTTTTGTGCACATCTTCCATTTTAACAACAACATAGCTGCTAACATCTTTCATCTTTCTAATCATCCCCCCCATTACTGTCCCTCTACATTACGTGCTTTTTGCGCCATCATATAAAATTCAGCATTCTTTTTCCATCTTCAGTGTAATTCACCACTGCTTCATTGGTTCAATCACCCTTCTTCTGATATCTTTTTTTTTCCCCTCTGCACTTAGATGTTTCATCTGGGCTTTTTCATACAAATGTAGCCACGTCATCGACATAACATTTCATGTTTAGCTTCTGCTATGGTGCCTACAAGCCAACAGACAGTGAATGCTTATTAATTTACAGGGCAATGTGTTTAGTCACTTTGTTTAAACACTACTTTATTATTATTTTTCCCCTCCATGTTTTGTGCAGTGCTCTCTTCTTCAGACTGTGAGCTTTTGGAGATGGAAACTGGGCTTAAATATATACTCAGATAACATGCAGAATATCACATCTAACATCATAACTTTTGAAAAACTTGATTATTGATAACAATGGATTTTCTGGTCAACCAACCACTTTGTTTTTCTTGCTGAAAAGTACTGAAACAGATATTTGGTGTATTTTATTATTAAGGAAAACAGGAAAGCCGGCATGCACACCTGAAATATAATATGTTATTTATTAATGCTTTAGTCAATTCAGAATAACCAATGGTTCAGTTTACTTTACTCTGTGCTTGTGGATGTAAGTTCAAGTGCATGATCCTAAGGAAAAAGCTTGCATTTTAGTTAGTAAGGTCCTTTGCTACCTCCTAACTGCCCACTTTGTGACATGCATGACAAATTATTGGAGGACTTAGAAGAACTCTGTTCTCAGCTCACTGTATGAGAGTTTTCATTCCTGAGTTGGAGCATCATGACTTCCAACTTCTTTTCTCCAGACCAAGGTATTTTGAATTCTGTGGTTTTAAGTAGGAATTGCAGGTGTTTTCTCCACTTTCATGTCTTTCACAGGGTGGTACTACTCGTAGATTTTCAGAATTTTGTAACATTAAAGGTATGGAATTGATACCATGGAAGGAGCTGTTATTTCATCTAGTCTGAAGGAGTCGTAAGATTTAGTCATTGACCTCCAAAATGTTATTTCTAATTGAAATCATCCACAGCTTTGCTTCAAACCTGCCCTTTCTGTACTTAAAGACCTTCCATGTGAGTATGGTGAATCCTGTTCTAGGTCCCCAGTTCCTCACATGTATGGCACAGAGAACTTGGCTCTATCATGCAGACTGCCAAGCTTGTTCTTACACACTTTTGGCTTATTAGGAATTTGTATAAAATTCCTTATCCTCTTCTTTCTTGGAATGCCCTAGTGTTTAAGTAATTAAAAGAGAGAGCAATAATAGCGAGTACACCAACACTTATTTCATTAGTTTGCAACACGTGTGGCCTAGGATTAGTAGTAGTAGTCCTGTGGATAGATTGCAATAGATTGTAGATTAACCAACTCCCTGACTTGTTGAGAAGTATTTATACTTCTATCATATACTCTCTATTTTTAGTTATCATAAAACATGCTGCTATAATAGTTTATTACTAAACATACTGTAAACATTAGTAAATTGCTAATAAAACACACTGTATAAGTAACAGACCCTTGTAGAATTCTCAGCATATTGTGGAGAAACACTTAATCTTTTAAAAGATTATCACATCTGTGTAAAGACAGTGTGAATTAACTTCACATTTTCTTATATATCATTTGCAGGACCACCTGAGAACAATAATCTCTGCCCATTTATATGCAGATAAAAGATTGAAAAAGCTCCAAATATCAGTATTTGTTGTTTGACACTCTGAATTATTTTTTTATTGGAGGTGGAGGTATTTATTTGCTCTGAATCAAAGTTATACTCTCTTTCTCAGAGATTTATAGTAAGCATAGGACTTCACTGACTGTAATGTAGTGTTCAAAGTCAGTAAAACTATTCCTAGGTTACTGCAGTTGTAAGACAAACAGCAGCATAAAATACATGTTTAATTTTCCTATTTTGATACCTGCTTGTTTGAACTTCTGGTGTTAATAACTGAAATATCATGTACTCTAAGGATAACATCATATATTGATAGTGATAAATTTATATTTTTATAATATCTATAAGACATATTTATGGATGTAAAGTTCAGAGATTATTTTTCTTAGTGTCTTAGGGAAAACAGCAAGGTAAGGGAAACAGGGTCACAGTTAGTTTTATATTCTTGTATGAGAAAAAAAGAAAGTTGCACATGATATCATCATGCGAGTCTCAATTTGAACACACCTTTGGAGGCAGGTGTATGCCTTTGTCTCTTTGTTTTTGTTTGACCGCATCAGAAGATGCTGGTTGGCCGCGGTTACCAACTGGGTGTGGAGATGAGCTTTGTTTAGGCCACCTTTTCTAGGCCTCTCTCCATGTGGACCAAGCAGTGCTGTCCTTAAAAAAGGTTGCTTGGTCGTTCAGGATGCTGCCTCAAGAGACTGTCGTCTCCAGCTTCAAGTCTTGAATGACCAATGTCCTGAACCGCCTGCATGCAGGGTTGGGGCTGCGGCTTCCAGCGCTTCCTCACCTGCCGTTTTGACCCTCGCCTGTCGCTGAAGGTCTTTGCAATGTGGGTGAACCCTTCCANTGAGCAAGCTTGGACGGTGACAGCGAATACCTCAGGACGTAGGTTTGGTTAGATTATCCTTCTCTTAGATGGATGGCCTTACAGGGCTAAGCAAGCTCCATCTGCCTGGGTTTGGAGTTAGAGTTGTCCATCTCCCAGGATGGTTGCCAGATGGCTAGCGAGCCCATCCTGCCCGTGGACACACTTTGTCTGACCCTTCAGCTGAGACCTGTCTGGCATGGGAGACCCTACTGGAGGCACAAACCACTGCCAGCATAGCATACAACTTCATGAGGGTACACAAGCTTCTCCCTCACAACAAGAGGGTGTCCCCGGAGAAGTGTACATGATATGAGACTGAGAATGATCATAAATTATAAATAGTCATATAGAGGAAATACAGTAATGCAAAGACAATCATTAATAACCTACCACAGACTGATACCCAGTCACTCTTCAAACAGTGGTCACCTTGAAAGACAATCCTCATTTTCTCTGCCCCTCCCCCTTCCCCCCTGCCATCCGTTTCTTCCTTGACCACCACTTTTTTTTGCTAAGCATAATTTTACAGGTATGGAATATTCTTTTGGCCAGCTTGGATCATTTGGTTTAGCTGTGTACTCTCCCAACTCCTTGGTCATTCACTCTCTACTTAGAGAGAGGCAGAGAAGGGGAAAGGAAAAAAAACCCAGAAAGGTTTGACACTACGGAAGTACAGTTCAGCAGTAGCCAAAGCATTTTAACAAAGTTATGTTACTTCTGAAAACTCTAATTTTTCTCTGTAACAGCATAGTTCTAACTCAATAAAACAAAACTCTACTTATTCCAACCTCTGTTTAAACTTGATGAAGAGTTATTGATGAAAAAATGTAGTGGGCAGTGATTTTTTTGAATAGGGCAAGTGTCATTAAGCTTGTAGTAGTAGTATGTCTGCCTACTTTCTTTATTTTATTATTCAGCCTTATTTCATATCAGTCATAACACACTTCAGGAAGTTATTGTCTGGAAGTTTATTGCATTTATCAAGCAATTGAAGCTACAGTCACCCTACTTCAGTTTCATAATACCCTTTGTGACTTATGCCCCAGAATGTAATGTCTGACTTCTTGTACTGAATATTTTAATTTTACTGAAACTAGAGTGCTTCCATCTGTGCAGAGTCTGTCTGCATTCAATCTGTTGGTCTCTGGTAAATGGATAGCTCACTGCTGAAGAAGTAAAGAATGAAGGCTTAGAAATGTCATTCAGAAGAGGGAAAGCCCTTATGGACAGAGCAGGCTGTCTCATTAGTTTGTTTCTGAAACTGAGATGGTTTAATCTTGCTTTACAAATTAACTTCCTACTGCTGAAAATTAACAGAGAAGATATGATAAAGACCAAAACATAGTGAATTAATTTTTCTACTTTAGGACCCTATCAGTAACATAAGAACAATATCACTTGCCATAAAGCTACTGAAAGTATTTTGAAAATTAATTACTAGTTGTGAAGAACTGAGTAACTTCAGTAATAAACACTTATCAAAACAGAAGCAGAGAAGATAACTGAAAGTGCTGTCTTCAAAGCAGGGTTTAAACAGATTACAATAAATGTGAAGCGAAGAAAACAACAAGGTGAAAGCAAAATAGTTGCTGCTGATGGAGAGTAGTGCCAACCTTGTGTGGAGTTAGCTGAAAATCATGAGGGTAAATATTGCATAAAATTATAAACTTTTATCACACATATACTTGCAGGATGGAACAGATAGAAATTTCCTAGGCAACTTTAATTTAAGCATTTCTAGTTTTATGGAAGCTTTACTTTGTATTCTTTTATATTTTGAGGTTTGAGTCTTTTTCACTTCCTCCTCCTCTCTCCCCCCACTTTTTCTTGTGAATATGATTTTGTGTCTGTCGGTTACAAACATTCCTTAGAAGCAGATAAAATAACATATTGAATTTTTTTTTTGCAGTTAGAAAATGTGTTTATATCCAACTCAATAAATAAGTACCTAATTCTGGTTGAGTGTTCATTGCCAAAAAGTATTGCATGGATTCTGTCTTTTCTCAGATTATCCTTTTCTATTACAACAGGGTTCGTCAAATTAAGAATTAGTTATTCTTAATAAAGACTGAATATTTAAAAAAACCCTCAAATTTATCTTATTTCTTTTTCAAAACCAGGAATCACCGTGTCATATTGCACTCTTTGTTAGAAAGCCTAAAAATTCTTGAAGGTTTTTATGTGAAATTATTTGTATAAACATAACTTGATTTAAGGCAAATACAGTAACATAGAACATTATTTGACAATTCTCAGCTATAGCAATGGGGGCCTCTGTTACTCAGCTGTTGGTGCTGCCCAGCAAATGAAGGCTACTTGTTTCACAAATCAGCCAACAGAGAAGTGCAAGTTCTCACTGTTCCACTACACTAGAGTCAACAATGGCTTCAAAATATGTAATAAACTATTAGTTTATATTTTCTAATTTTGAGCTTAAGTGGATCAAATTGAATTCCTCTGGCTGTACAGTGAAAAATTATGTTTCTGGCAGGAATATAATAACAAGATTCTAGGGATAAAAAGTCTTGGATTTCTGTCAGTATGTAAAATGATCCTGTCTCTTGAGTATTGAGTATATTTCATTGGTTTTTTCCTCTAAGAATGCAGTTGAAGCCTTATGTCACTTTTCTGTGCTTATATGTTATTGAACATTGAATCATGTGGTTTGCGTTTTTCTTCCAGACTTCTGCAATGGTGCCTTTCCTATTCAGACAAATAAAAAGAAACAGTAAAAAATAGCCCAGAAACCTGCTCTTAGTAATGATGAGAAATTGCTAAAACCCATTTTCTTTCTTCTTACATGATATTTTCTTTTGAATTTTAATTTCTTGGAAAAGCAAAAGTAATGGATTCAAGATATAACAATGAATAGATTGCTTTACTCAATGTTATATATTTTTATTTTAGAGAAAGTTAACTTTTTTTACTTGGTAAAGTTTAGGCTCTAGTTTCATCTCTACAGTTAAGAGAATACTGATGTTCTACAGCTGAACCTTTGTTATAGGTGCAGTGAAGGAATGACATACATGGGTCACCATCAGGTTGCATGGTTAAATGCCTCCATCCTAGGTGAAGCTTTGGCTGTAAACACACCCATCTACCTCCTGTCTAAGATCATGAGAGATGGGGCCTGTGGGACAGCATTCTTTATTTTTAGGTGTTAGGTCAACTACTGTGTTCTTTTTAGCTTGTTCTGGATAAGGTTCTTTCATTAAGTGAATATATATATATATTATTGATTGTAGGATGGAATGGGAAATTTGAGAGTCACTAAAAAAGGAATACGACTTGAAGGAATATCTGAATTTCTGCTCCCACTATATGTGAAAGAAATCCATTCCCGAAAGGTAGGTGTTTTTCATCTTTATTTCTTAATTTACAACTAATATAAATTAATCTCTTCAGTCTCAAACTACAAAGTTTAATTCTTACACCTCCTAGATTATCAATCAGTCGAGGTGTGCTTTAAGAGTGCATTAACACTGAAAGCTTCCTTCATGTGGAAAACCTTGCTTTGCTTCTTAAAAGGAATGTCTTATCCTAGTGAAGGGAGATTCAAGGCACGTATATTTTATACTTCAAATTACCTCAGCACTGGGAATGGAACAGTTGACTCTTCATTTGATGTGAACCCCAGAAAAACAAGATTGGTGATAAGTATAAAATGCAGTGAAATAAGGAATGGTTTTGTTCTTTCTGGTATTAGTTATCATAATTTATTTTTCATTCCCTTTTTATTTTAATTTTTAGTTTGTTTTGCTCATTAGGTAGGGACAATCTTTCTACACTGAATAATGTCTCTAGACATTGTTCACAGTAAACAATTTTTAATGTTCTTTAAATATAGTTGTTTCAACATATAGCAACAGGTTACTACAGAGGAAAAAAGAAAACAAAGATATTGTAGTGGAATGAATGTCCATACTCCTGCTGTGATTGACAAGGATCACTTTAATGCTAATTGTCCAGGGTCATATATGATAGTTCACAACTAGGAGGAGCTACACAGTCAGAGCAAAACACAGCCGTGCTCTCTCAGCTGGATGTTCACAGGCCCTGATGCTCTAAGGGACCCATCTCCACCCACACATTCTGTTCTCTTAGCTGTTGCTTGAAAGACTGGCCCCATCCTTGGTCAGTAAATCAAAGCTTGAGATAAAACAACTCATGATTAGTTAGGTGATTCCCAGGCCTTCTGTTTTTCTTCTTTCTTGTTCTCATGCTTGATTCGTGCTGGGCCCGACATATTATGTATTAAGAAATTCAGCATAGCTCCTTTTAACTCTTGTTTTGATTTAGTTGTGCTGTTTGTATTAACATTGACAATGAATTAAAAAAATAATTTTGAAATACTGGACATCTCTGAAGTTCTTTTTGCCATGCAAGTGATGACCTATGATCAGAGAGGAATGTTACAATGGTTTTCAGTCAATCATCTGCAAGAATTTTATTATGCATACTGTAAATTTGACAGGAATCAAAAGTAGGTTGACCCTAAGTACCTTTGTGGAAAATTTTGTCAGTTGAAATCTGTCTTCTGTGTATATAAGAGAAGTCTCAAGTACATTCATAAATGAGATCATGATAGTTTCCCATTTCTCCTATTTAGTTCACTCTTGTGTTAATAAGTCTGTGAGGTAGTCTTTGTCCTCTTTTTCTGTAGATCTAAGATCTTTCAATGTTTAACAGAGTAGCAGTATTGTCTTAGGTAATGAAAACTTTAATAATATTATTTAAGTAACCTTCCAGGGAGCATACTTTTCCTTCAAGTTTGCAGGACATATGTTATGATGTATGTATTTTTTCCCGTTTCTTTTCTGTGAGTGAACAGTGTGTATTATTGTTCCATGTCCTGTTACTGTACATGAGTTATGATCTGGAATATTTTCTTCCACACTGCTTCATGTTGCAGAACATTGGTTCTGTTACAGTGAAGGTGGAAACTTTTGTGTCAAGTGAGAGGAGTAAGAGATTCAAGTAGGGTCCTAAACTACTGCAAAGGAGTATGATGCAGTCTACCTTAAGCCTAATATACGGTCTTCCTAGTCCGGTGAGGCTCATGAGAAACATATGGACTTGGCAGTAAATGTTTGTTCTCAAGCTAACAGAAGATAGCATTGATCATCAGCTGTACGAAATAGTTCAAGTAACATATTTTCAGTGAACCAGTTCTACTTATATGTATTAATATTAAAGCACTTGTTATGTAAATGAAAAAGTGGTGTTTCCACAGACTTCATTCTCATCTTGCAGCACTTGTGAACTAGGTTCACTTTCCAGTCTCTTGCAAACTTGCTCAGTAGTTGTTGTGCTAGAATTTCAGTAACTTGTAGTGTATGCAAATTTTAATGTTATGAGGGAATGATGAACGAAAGCTCTGGAACTGTATTGAAGTTAGCAGTAGGAATGTGTAATGTCTCTACAGGGTGTTTCCACAGATGTATGGCATTTACATTAGCTGTCTTGTCACTCACAGAATTGACCTCGGTACTGTAGAAATCTAAAAGTAATCTAGGTTTCTAGAGCTCCCATTAGCCAACTTTGCCTTGGGTAATAAAATAGGAATGCTTTTGCCTGCCTTTTCAGTGGAAGCAATGATGATTTAAGTTTGATGTTTGTTAAGTTTGAGTGAAAATATACTGTGAAATTGAAAACTTGCCATTTATTTTCTAGAAGGAGAGTTTATTTTCTGAGCAGGTTTATTCATTCCCCTATAGAAGAATATATGTTAAAGTGACATTGTTTGATTAATGCTTGAAATGAATTGTAATATATTCAGTAGTAACTTTGCAGAACAGTACTCTGCGCTGGTGACATGGTTTGTAGAATGGCCACGTAGGGCTCTCACCCCAGGAGATCAGGGGTTTCACTGTCCTTCAGCACAAAGCAGAGTGAAGTGGGAAGACCAGCAATATTAGCAGAGAGGTACAGCAGAAGATGCGAGGCAGCAGTGGCGTTCTTGCACATTTGCTGGTGCTATCTTTTAGTAAGCTAGATCTGAAACTGACAAAACATGTTCTTTGATAGAGCAGAGTTCACCTCTGATTCCGATAGTGAACTACTGCTGGTAAGAGTCTTGGGCAGTCTGTTGAGTAGCTAGGCTGAACTGAGCTCTCTGCTGCAGCAATTTTGGTGCAAAAGTGGCTAGGTTTGCTAGTTTGAAGTTCACATATGGTTACAGATGCTGAAATCACCATTTTTGCCAGCCCAAATAAGATCATTTATGCAGGGTTAAATTCAGACCTTAAACTGTCTTTATCAGGAGGATGGTATTGAACTTTGTATATAGGTTGAAAAATTGCCTTCTATCTTGTGATTGTTTTATTAAAGCCATAAATATAAAAACTAAATGCTAAAAAAGTTAACCAGTTGGAAAATAGATATGCATGAGTTCTTAAAAACAAAAGAAAACTTCTAGTAATACTTTCCCCTGACAGTATACAGTTTTCTAAAAAAAAGGAGCAATGAAAAATTCAGGTCATGAATAAAATTAATACTTCCTGTTCTGTCTGCAGAAGTTGTGTAAATGAGAGGGCTACTCAGAGTGTGCTTTTTCCCTACCCCTGCTCGTTTTGCTTTGCCCTTTTTACCCTCTTTAGTTAGTGGTGTCTGCAGAACCATGGGTTCCTACCCCCAAACCTATGTTTATACAGAAAAGAAACTTCTGTATTTTCATCAAAAGACTTCACTGCATGTCAGAACTTGAAATGATGCAACAGAATCTGAGCAGATATGGAGTCATTTGATCCTGAATTGACATCTTTCTATCCCCAAAACAAGGGTACATGTACTCTATGAATTGAGTTTTACTTAGAATTATGTTTTGACTATGAAAAGGACAGGTCCACCTGTATATTTTTGATCACATTGCTAGTCTGAAATGGTTGCATTTCACCTGGAATATGTTATATTTCCCATGTTTATATCATTTGCATTGATATGATGCAAACAAATATCACAAATGATGTTTTTTATAGTGTATCATTAATGAGATGTATGAAATAAAATAACACATCATGCAAAATCCTGAATTCTTTCAATATTTCAGTTCTTCAGAATTATTTTTTTATCACTTTACTAATGCATCTGTACTACTGCACTTTTGAATGGAAACAATCAAGTTACAGTTTTATTAGTTTTTTATATAACAGTAAAAGCAGTTTGTGGTGTTTTCTTGAGAATGTATTCCTGAATTTATTAATCTTTTTAATTTGCACATACTGTACTTAAGGGCTGAAGAAAATCAAGTTTTCTCATTGTTAAATCATTTCCATTACATAAAAAGAAGTAACTCATTGTCCTTTAAACTAGAGAGGATTGCTTTGGGGTTTTTGCACAATTAATAAGGGAAAAAATATATTCTCTGAAATGAGCATGTGTTTTCCAGAGATATCCTTAGAGAACATCAACTTTAATAATTGAGTTAAAATTTGTGGGAAAAATGTCTAGAAAACAAGATACATATAAACTTCTAACTGAACACAGGGAACTCTGAAAATTCTCTGTATATCTTGTATTGTAAAATATGCCATTGTAGGTGAACTAAGAAATTGTAGTTGGGTTTAAAAGCAGGAGTTCTTTCAGATATTTGTTTTCTCCAGAGTTTCCCTGTGGAGACTGAATATGCTTATAAATATTTAGAGAGCTTTATTTTATTTCCAAACCTGGATCCATCTTGACAAAAGCAAATCTACAATATCTGTCTTTCTTCACTATCTAAGTGTGTATAATCATCAGAATAGAATTAGCTTTTACTGTTTCAGCCAGCACATTGAACATATTTAGGTTTATGTTTATGCCTTAGTTGCCTTTGTTAGAATCTAAAATTCTTTTTCCAAGACAATGTCTTTTTTGAGCTTCTCTCTCTGATAGAATTACAAAGATGCAGCATAGGATATCACATCAGAAAACCTTTATAAAGCTGGGGAATAACATACATTCATCTTGTCCGTTGATGCTGTCTTCTCTTATTGCAAGACCACCAAATCAGGTGCTCCTTACCATCACTAACTTCATGCTCATTTTGTTCCAATGGCCTTCTTTCCCTGCCTACATTGTAAGTAGGTTCTCCTTCATAATCTTGCTAGGAACTCATGTGAAGCTGACTGGGCTGTAGTTTCCTGAGTCTTCCCTCCTTGCAAGATGTTTCTATGCTTTTTTGGGGCCTAAAAGGGTGCTGTATTTGTTGATTGAACATACTCCTCCACCATCAACTCAAACGTTATTCTGAAATATCAAGGCCAGGTTTGCTATTTCCTCTCACTTTTCTGCTCTGTAAGGTACACCACTGCCATGCAGTTAAACTAGTCTGACAGTCACGCAGTCCCATCAATACTGACATATAGAGGTACCAGAAAAGCTCTGGTACCTATACTGCTCACCCTTTTTGTAACATCAAAACCCCCTGCAATGGTGCCTAGAATCTGCCATCATTATTGCTCAGTGTGAAGTGCAATACTTGTTACTGTAGCTACATGTCACAATCTGCTCAGATAAAACTTGAAATGCTCCTCAGTTCATTTTTAAGATACTTGCTTCTCAAGCCTTGCCCTTAGGATCACTCACCTGTCACTAAGAATAAAGTCATTATTGTCCTGGTTTTGAAAACCTGGACAGGCATAGAGGACTCCTTAAGTCATTTTCTCAACATGATGCAGTTCCAGTAGTGTCACATTTATCGGCTATGAAGAAATAAAAGGTTTTCTTCATCACAAGCTTTGACAGGGGACAAGTCTCTCCTAAATTTGTTGGTGATCTCTGGAGGGAGTACCACTGAAACAGAGTTGGCCTTGCTTGCTCTTCACTGATAGCTAATAAGGACTTCCATGATTCATGTTTTTGTCCTTGATTTGCTGTACTTCAATGAAATCTGTCTGGGGTCGTCCAATTGAACAACTCTATCTTTTGAACAAGTTGTTGTTTCATGTCAGCCTATATTTCTGTTTTTATTGCTGTGACTTGTTGCTCAGTTAAGGAGGATCTCTGCTGTTTTAACTGAAGAATCCAAGTGTAGTATTACCCAAACCTTTTCCTTTAGATGCTCATGAAGGAGCACCCTATTTTATACCAGTGTAAGGAACTGAATTTGATTTGGGAACACTTTTTCAGAAGGATGTGGGAAAGTTAATGAAGTAGTAACTGTTTTTCTGGGAATTGGTTGTTTTTTGATATCAATTATGTTTTCAGTTTTCCAAGTACTTCCTTCATGTGATACGTCAGTGTTCCACCAGGGAAAACTTCAGTGAAGACATGTGACATTTTCAGTTTGATGCTTGCTATGTTTCATATCTGATCATCATGGAAGGTGTACTTGGTTTGAGCTGTTTTAACTATACGGTAGGCAAAGACATATTTTCACAGTGTGTGTGTTAAGTAAGGAGATCTACTTCAAACCCAAAGACTCAGGGTATTAACAGCAAAGAATATTCATGTAATAAAATTATACATCTAATGCTGTTGGGAGTTGTCAGCATGGATTTCTGAAGGAGAAATTATGCCTGCCCAAGCTGACAGCCTTCCACAACAGTGTCTAGCTTGGTGGATGAGGACAGCTAATTTTGTTAATCTTGCCTTTAGCAAGGCTTTTTACTAAGTCTCCCATTATGTATTCTTAGACAAACTGATGATGAACTCCCTAAAAGGATAGGGAAGTGGCCTGAAAACTGGCTACACTGCTGGGCTCAAAGGGCTGTCATCAGTGCAGGCCAGTCACTAGTGGGGTGCTCATGCAGTCAGTACTGAGGACAGTGCTGATTAATTTCTTCATTATTGACCTGAACATTGACAGTACGCTCTCAGCAAATTTGCATGTGATACAAAACCAGGAGGAATAACGTACAAACAAGTAATTTTAGAAGCAAAAGAGGACAATAAAAATAATGGAAGCATTTCAGTTTTAACTGTTCAGAATTTTAAGTATTTCCAGCTCATCAGTAATAACACTCTTTTTTCTTTTCCTATTTCATATCAGATGAATCTGAAAAGTATTGAGGGTATTAATCAAACCACACCTTCAAAGGTAACACTTTGAAAATTATTATAAAGAGGATTCTCACAGTGTTCATTCTGAAACAGAAGCTGATGTCCTAAAGTTTGAATGTGTAATTTCCAGAAATGCAAGTTAACATACAAAATTAATTTTATCCATTAGGCACAGAAAAATATATTTCTTAGCTCAAAATAAAACAGAACTATTACAATCGTCTTTGACTTGGTCAGTTTTTCTTTCAGTATACTTTGTGTCTTGTATGATGTTTCTCACTTTGTTTCATTGCAAGTGTTTTGAATTTTTTCTAATATAAATTAGGCAAGTCATTCATAGTCTACAAAAATAATTATCAATAAAATTCCCCAAATACCCCAAACTAAAAGCCTGCTTGTTACAGATCAGAGGTGTGAAGTTTTGAAGCGGTTTTTCATTTTGATGATATCAGCGGTAGTTATAGGAGCTCACTCCCAGAATTTCATGAGACAGTTTAGAAAATATAATTCTTCTATCTATTTATGTATTTTTTTCAATCCTATATTGTATTAAAACAAGGATTGTCGATTTTTTTTCTCTTCCCTTATATTGTTCTCAACATCTCTTTACTCTGACAGGAAGGAAAAAGTTCCTAAGCACGGAAAGCCTATTGCATTCTAACTGTTGAAAAATACTGTACTTTTGGGGACACTGCACACAATCAGGAGTCTTACATGGTAATAGAGAAAATTAATGAATATTTCAAAATTTAAGATGGAGGGGAAAAAACAATGACTATCACGTTGACTAGCTGGAATGAAATTCACAGGATAAGGTACAGCATAATCCTCATAACAATCCCTTACTGGGGCACCATTGCTCTCTTAAAGGGAAGAATTTCTTGTTCCTTAGTAGCTTCTGAAAGCTGCCTACCACAAGCAAATACAATAAGGATTACATTTGAAAAGAGCTTTGTATTTTCTTGGTTTCGGTAAGAATTAAGTCAAATTTTAGAGCTTCGTAATCAGCAATGATTTTTTTTATTGTGTTTTTTTTGGGGGGGAGGGAATGTTGTGTTTTTGTTTGGTGGTTTGTTTTGGGTTTTTTTGCTTATGAACACATATTTGTGACCTGCTTGGTCAGTTTCGAAAACTGAAGTCTTTTATTCCAGATAGCAAGCATAGTTTTTGATTTCTTTACTTTACACCCGTTGTTGTCGTAAGAAATACGTCATACTATAACTTCTAGTTTCAGAAACAACTTGTCACTGGGAATGAAATGTTCTGCTTTGAAAATGCCTTTACAGAGTATTTGTTTGTTTGTTTTTTACCGTTCCCTGAAGGAGTTTCCGATCCATCTGGTGCTGTGACTTAAACTTCAGTCTCCTCTGTTCTGAAGTCTCTCCCTCAATGACTTTAAAGTTTCATGTGTTTTGTGCTGTTGGATCAGTTTCTCAAGAAACCTGCTGAACTTCTATCAGTTTTAGGAAGTATTATGGCCACAGCATCACCTGTAATGAGGAAGTATCAAGTTAAAATATAATAGAGAAGTAAAGACACAGAAAAGGGTGCTACAAGCATTTTAATGAAGTAGTACAAATTACAAAAACATTTTAGAATTAAAACTATCCTTTTTGGTTTGCCTTTTTCAGGCCTTGAAAGAAATGTGTCATGGTGGGGTTTTTTGCTTCGATTTTGTTCTTTTTGTTTGTTTGTTTATAGATCTTCAATATGTAGTTAACCTCTTTAAAAAAAGGCCAGTAATCATTCTTTTTATAGGAGCAAAATAAGTAAGTTGCGCATATCATCATTTTGTAGATTGTTCTTGAATCTTTGTTAACATCGTTACTCCAAAGCAATTTGAAATTTATTTTTTTAAAAAATAAAATGGAAGCATTGAGTATTCTATGACAAGGACTGTGGCCTGCATCCAAGAATGATAAGTAACACTAACATTACTTGAAAGCCTTGTTGATTTGAAGAGCATCCTCAGGAAATAATTGCACAAACCCAAACAATTTATATTGTTTTCATTACCAAGGGTATGATGAGTGACTTCCTTTAATCTCAACTATTAGGATACATATTAAAATTTCAAATGAAAGATTCCATAACTTCTCATCTTTAACAGGTAACCTGAAATGCATTCTACAGATACAATAAAAAATAGACTGGCCTGGCCTTCAACCAAATTTACATACTCTATCATTTCTTTCTGTTTCTAACTTCAGATTTAATTATGCCATTTCTCAAGTGTAATTTCTTGTGTGTTCTATAGATAAGCATTCGGATTTTTCACAGGATATGTCTGTGAAATGTGAAACAATACCATTAAGAATCATTTCCCTTTATGTGAAACTGAGATATGAAAAACTGACCCAAGATAGCAAAAGTTTATTTTTCAAACTTCTTGTCTGTTTTGCAGGTAACCAGAAGGTTCAGTTGTACCTTCATTCATTACATCATAACATTATCAAAAGCTGTTTCAAAATACCTCTATGGTCTGCTTGAAAGTTTTTAGAACTTTATTTAAGAATCTGTCCAACTAAATTCCAGATAATATCTTTATGGGTTACATCCTCTTGAAAAATTAATCCATGCTGTAAATTAGTTCTTCGAGTGAATCAAAGATCCAACATTTCTTTTCTTGAAAGAAAGTAGTTCCAAAATCTTTTTATATGGTAACCAAGTTTGGTTTTTATCTTTTTTTTTCTGGTTGATTTTGTATCCCCTCTTTGTTATAGCTATGCAATGCCACCCACTCAACGTCTTCAGTAAGCAGCATTCTGTGCAATAATCTTGAGCTTATTTCTGTTCTAGAAATGGGGGCATTGTGTTGTCTGTGTTACATTTTTAACCTTGGCTGTTGCAGCAATATGTACTCTAGCTGTAGACATATGAGCTGTTTCTATATCAAGTTAATTTGAAAAACTCAGTTTTGATTAGATTCTGCTGGCTTACTATAATGTGATTTTTTTTTNTCTAGCAAGACAAGAGGTGCACCACATCCTTTCTGTAGCCCAGCCATAATGGAACTGAGCTAACACCTCCCACTGCTGCATCATATCTTAGGTTTGCGTCATCTGGTATGAAATACTTCCTTGGTTACCCAGTCAGGTGATAGCTGTCTCTACCAATCCACGTAGATTCTCTGAGCCTGCTAATTTGAGGCCTAACTAAAACCACTACAGCCTTAGAATTAAATTTCAAGAAAATTTTTAAGGTTGTAACTAAGTGTGTAAGCTTTTCAGAGATAAGTCTCCAATCTATACAGCAATCTCACATTAAAAAAAAAAAGAATGCCTTAAAGAGAAAAACAGTGTATTGTTGTGCAATGTATTATTTGTGTCCAATAGACACAAATTAAGGGAAAGATTTTTTTGTTTTGTTTTGTTAGAAATTCATCTGGAAATAAACACTATCAAGAACTTCAGTCTATAGATGATGAAATCCTTGGATGAGATTAGGATAAAGAAAACTCACAAGGAGAGCAGAAGTCTTATAATGGAAGCAGCTGAGGTTAGCATCCTGTACTGGAATTGGTAATTACGGCTTCAGCATTATGATTGTACAATAACAGCTGGGGATTTAAAGTAAAGTTGGCTCTTGGGCTTCAGCCAGAGGCTCATTTGTATGTTTTGCTGAATTTAAAACAGTTGTTCTACAAAGGAAGTAACTGTACTTCACAGAGTTTGTTAATTTAGGGTGGCAATCTGTCATGCATAATTCTACAACAGCTACTATAGTACATGCTCTTGCTGAAGTCTTTGCAAGTTTAAGTGGCAATTGCAGTAGTATGAGTGTAGGATGGTGATGCTGAATTTTCTTTTGATCTGAAGTTGAAATTATTTTTAAAAATACAAATTTATTACACATATTAGTAAAGTGAAATCTGTGTTGATACTAAACTTGACAGTACAGTAGTGATCTTCATAAAAGATGCCACCATCATTTTTAGTAGAAAGGAAAATTTAGGTTTACATTAAGAATATAGAATGGCTAGAAAGACACTATTTTCTCTTGCTAGATCGGTAGATAAATACAAGGTTTGGACAAAATTTATTTTTTTCTGAATTTTTTCTTTGGTATCTACCAGATCAGAATCTTCCTATACATCTGTGATCTCTCTGAGTGAACTAAGTAACTACAGAATCCTAGAAGGAAAGTACTTCATGCTTGTGTTGCTATTTTAATAAAGTATAAGCATTTTGGAAAGTCAATTAACTGTCCTGACAAGCTGAGCCAACACACCAGCACAGAAAATACAGAAAGTAGATTGGCTTTTTACAGGAGCATCTACTTTATATTCTACAAGCAGCAAATTAGTTTAAAAGATATTTTAGTAAAAATATTACTACTATTTAGATCTGTTTCTCTTACAAAATATACTCACTAACTATGACTCTTGTTGAGTAATAAATATTGAACAAAATATTTTTGGAGTAGCTTCTCTGGTTGTTCAGCATGAAAAAGGGCAATATAACTTTATTATTCTGAAAGTGAGAAAAATTATACATCAGTGTATTATTTATATAATCTCTTATATTGTTCGGATAAGGTGTTGGGAATACCTGAAAGCAGCTGATGTGAGAATGAGGTGGTGCTTCTTTATCTTTTATAAATGGTGGTTATTGGATACTAGAGAAAAATACAGTTAATTATGTGGAGAAGACAATTTTGTTGGAGTAGGGAAGTGAAATAATGTTTATACTTAGATGTGGCACTTACTGTTCCTTTAGGGTAGGACAGAGGACAAGGGGTAATGGCCTTAAACTGAAAGAATTAGATTCAGATTATATATTAGGAAGGAATTCTTTACTCTGAGAGTGGTGAGACACTGGAACAAGTAGCCCAGAGAAGCTGGGGTTGCCCCATCTCTATGAGTGTTTATGGCCACTCTGAGTGGGGCTTAAAGCAACCTGGTCTAGTGGAAAGCGTCCCTGCCCATGGCAAGTTGGTTGGAGCTAGATAATCATTACGATCATTTTTAACACAAGTCTTTCAGTGATTCTTTGATTTTTATTTCCTCAGTTTTTCTCTAGTAGATGAAAAACACTATTTTGAGATGTTTCTAAAGTTATCACACACAAAACACAGATACTACTAGCTGAAATATTGCCAGTAGAGTATGCAAGAAGCCATGCTTATATTCTCCATACTGAAGACTGCTTTTTTCTCTTTGCATTTTAAGGTGTTTATCAGTTTCTCTTTGGAGTCAGAGGAGCATTAAGAATATTTTTTTAACCACAAATAACATTGTTAGTGTTTGTGTATTTATGGCTATTCTGTACCTTTTGAATGTTTGCCATTGCTTAATGGTCTGGGGGTATATGTGTACATTTCAGCAATTGGCATCATTGCCAATCAAAATATTGGAAGATGCATCTGGTGAGCACGGCACAGATGTTTTATGTCTGAATTCAAGTAGTATAAATCAGTATTTATGAGGCATTCTACAAAAAGTCTGTTGTATGTGCGTATTTCTGTAACAGCTACAGACATAAATTTGTTTTTCACCTTGAGTTTGGCCTTCAAAAGATAGTGTCTATGTACATCTATATTATTTAATCTCTCTACCTAGCGTTCAGTTCAGGAACTGTGTTTTTTTGCACATGTTCCTATCTCTTAGTGCAATGAGATCCAGGTGTGCACCAATTTTCCCCTTATCCCCCAGGTATCTCAGTTTCTATAAAGGAACTACCTAAGGTCACACAGACCACAGATATCTGTGTGAATAACAATTGAGCTAAGATTACAGGGAGTACTGCATAACTGAAAAGGAGTTACAGGTGCATCCAGCATAATGTAGTCTTCCTGCTAACTTCCCTTCTATTGAATAAACCATGTTCAAACTTGGAACACAAGCAGCTAGAGTAAATAAATATAAACCAAGCCTTAACTGTTAGTGCTAGAATCTAACACATGCCTCAGCTTGAGGCTGAAATGACCCTCCTGCCCCGAGAAGAGTCCAAAGCCCATCAGTTCTCCATACACAGTAATGAGGTCTTTTATGATGTTGGTAGAGACATTTGCTTCACACTGTCTGAGATCTTCTGTATGAATTTCAGTGTGAAATGATGAGACGCATTTAATTGTACATTTGGGTCAAATTCCATGTCATGTACAATATTTTGTTGTTGAATCACTTATCTCTTCAGGAAAGCTACTCTTAAATAATTTAAAATATTAAGCATATAAATTAATTCCTTTTTAATTGGCTAATTTAACATTTGTTCTTGAAGATAAATTTCAGGTGAAGGACTTACTCCCTAATTGCTGGACATAGTCCCTCAGAATTTCATCTTGTAGACCTTTTCAAATGTGATAGTAGGTCTTTAAAACAGAATCTCCTCTGATCCATAACATCACATTTAGCATTTCAGTTTTTATCATGAGTGTGCTTTTGAAGTGCCTGTCCTAATCATCTCCAAATACTGTCCTTTGGTATGTGTTATGGCATGGCCTTGCAACACACAAGCTGGATTTGTTTCTGTAAAATTAAACTAGAATATGTGGAAGTATAACCTCAAAACCAACAAATACTATTAATGCTATGTCCTCAGCACTGAAAGTTTCATTGTAAAAGTCTGTTCTAATTGGATCACATTGTTGTAGACGTAACCCATTTCTCACTTCTGTTAATCAAGCTATTTCCTTTCTTTTGCCTCCCTTCCTTAAAATGAAGCCAAGGGCCTGCCTGCCTAGAAGTTTAAGCAGAAGGCTCAATTAATGTCTTCAGCTGAGAACTGGAAAATGCACTCTCTCACAGACATTTTGGACAGATCTCTTTGATTAAAATAAAGTAGAACTGATAAATCTCTAAAGACTGAAATTTCCAAATCAGCAATGTAACTGAGAAATCATTATCTTCAGAATGAACAACAAAACTTTTTTTTTTGAGTTCTGACCTTAAGAAGTTCATTAGTTTCTTAAATATCGTAATTATATCAGACTTTGAATATATAGTAATCTTGCTTGTAGTCCTATTGTCTTTTCCTGTACAGATAAGAAACTATTTTAGCTAGGTTTTAGTGGGCACAGAATCTCTACAGAATAAGAATCCACATTTCTCCATATGCATATAGTTGTTTAGAAATTTCAGAGGTACTTCTGCAGTTCATCTTTTCCTTGCTAAAGGATTCCATCCTTTTATATTTGTTTTCTATCTTATCCAATCAGTTTTGAATCTTCAAGTATCTAGTGTATGTTTAGGAAGTGAGTTTAAAAATTTATTTTACAAATAACTGTAATGTTTTAGGATCACAGTGTATTGAGAATTTATTTATGAGATAATTCTTTTTTTCATCTAGGGTTTTGTGATTAATCTTTTTTGATGAACATAATCATTTTATTCAAGCAACCTTTTCCTTTTTTTTTTTTTTAACATGGCTTCTCCTAAACTGTAAACCTCACCTGTGCTATACATGCCTATTTCCATGTGATACCCATCTAGCTTTATTCACACAATCACAGAACATTCTGAGTTGGAAGGGACCCACAAGGATCATTGAGTCCTGCCGCCAGCCCTGTACGTGACCATCCCCAAGACTCACACCTTGTGCCTGAGAGTATCATCCAAACATTCCTAGAATTCTGTCAGACTTGGTGCTGTGACCACTTCCCTGGAGAAGGTGTTCCAGTGCCCAATCACCCGCTGGCTGAAGAACCTTTTTCCCATATCCAACCTAAACCTCCCCTGACACAACTTCAGGCCATTCCACTGAGGTCTGTCACTGGACTTCTTTTGGTAGATGGTTTATTTATTTTATTTTTTTTTAATAAAAAGACATGTCTTTCTAAACTGGTTTTAATTTTTCATAAATTATGAATAAAAATGTGTTAATAAAAAATCATTATTGTACAAAGCTGGGAAACTCAACAACTACCTGCCCCACTTTTGCATATTTTGGTCTTCCACTTCTTTAACACAAGAATGAAGGCTAAACTTGGTAAGACACTTCAACAGTGAAACAATTAACCTTATTTAGATGGATATAAGCCTTTAAAGATAAAAGGTTTGTACGAAGAACATCTTGCCCTCCAGCACCTTCATGTTTCATGCTGCTTTTGAGACCAGAAGGTATCATTTGTAGGAGATACATGAATGCTTAGAATTGAGAGTTTCATTATCTTTATGCCATTTGGTTTTGTACTATGATGGGTACAAAGATCAGGAGATGCAGAACCAAGATAATTTTTTATTTCTAAAGATCATTATTTTTTTCCAGCATTTCAGACAAAATGGCCTTTACACCTCCATTTTTGCTCTGCAAAACAGGGCTAATAGTGTTTTCCTGTATCACAGGAGGTCATCAGCTACATACTTTAAATAATTTTGCTGTTGGACAATGTAAGCAAACAAGAACAGCAAGGCAAAAGGATATTAATAAAAAGTATAGAAGTATTGTTATTTATATGGAGTATTCTATATCAAGCATACTGAGATCATCCTTTAATATTCAATGCCCTCTGTTATTGTTAGAAATATTTTGTTCCTGTATTGAAGATCAAGCTTGTAGGCATCATTCTAAGCTCATCCTTCTCTTATAATTTATTTCCTTTGTGTTCTGAGACTGATGAGCTATAAATTGCTCATGAGATTTAGTGTTTTTTTCTAATCAGAAGCTGTAAATAGTAGAGCCTGGCATTATTTTATTGCTTTGCTAAACAGTTTTGCTAATGAGGCTAGAAATACAATGTCCCCATTAAAAGATGAAAGTGATTATGATATTGCTCCTGATTGGGAAAGAGGGATAAGCAGTTTTATTGTTAATTGTTTCTAGCAAATAGCTTCATCCTTTGGAGGCAGGACCACTAACGCTAGAAATATGAAAGTAAGAAGTTCTGTTAAAGATGGAACACTAGGAAAGACTTGATTCATCCTACTTGTCTTGAATGTTTCCTTTCAAAATAGTGCAAGTAAGCTCTGACTCAGTGAATGTATTTATAGCATCATAATATATTTCTTACAAAAATTCATTAGGAATGCAGCATCACATCATATAACACTACAGCTTGCTTTCTTTCACAAGTGAATAAAGTTTGATCATAAAGATTGTGTGCAAAGTGGACCATGTTCTGAGGAACTAAAGCTGCCATTGACTTACTGGAGCCAGGCAACCTATCAACTGCCTTCCCCTCTATGAAATCAGGAGGTTTTTTCCTCTATCCTCCATGAGAATTAATCTTTACCCTCTATGAGTGTAATCTAAAAATTTGCACTTTGCGTGTGCAAAAGAGGGAGAAAGTGATCCTCATGACAGACATGGGAGGTTAATGTTCAAGTCTCTGGTCTTAGTCAAGTTGACTTAAGAGGACTGGTCCCCAGAGTGATGCCTTTTTTTTTTCTGGTTATGTTTAAAAAATTTTTTTCTACTTAAAAATGTTCTCTCTTTTTATATAACAATTCCTAACTAGTTTATTTCCAGGCATCTCCTGAATTTCCAAAATAAGTGAGAAGTCCTACCTGGTTCTCCTGCTTTTAAAGCATGGCAAGAAATTAAATGTAATTTCTAAGTCAGCATAGACAGCTAAGAAATGCTAATTACAGAAGGTATTAGAACATTGATTAGTTTGCTTGGAAGTGCATGCAATGGTGCCAGGTTCAGGAGAAAGTTCTGTACCGTGAAAAAGTTTTTGAGTTTTATTTTGCCTTTTGGAATTGTAGAAGTTGACAGTGCTTTCTGATGTAACTGCAAGTCTTGTTTTGAAACAAAGACTATGTTAAAGGACTTTCTCTCCTTCTTTACTGGAGGAAGATACAGCTGATGACTGGCCTTTGAGTCACACTCATTTCACGTTTAGCCATCTTTCCCTGGCTCTAAGAACCCATGATAACAGTTTTAGATAGGGCTCTTTTACATTTAATGTAGGCATCACCATTAGAATTTTTTTTTCCTTGAATATTCTCATACTTTTTTGAAAATGATGCAATTTTTAGTGCAGGCATTCATATTGTTCCTTAGCCAGAAGAGAAAGTAGAGCCTGAGAAATTTTTCTCTTCTCATTATTCTTCTCAGCAAAAAGCATAATTTACTTACATGCAGGTCAATGTTGTAGTATAGTAACACCCGTGTCATTTTTAGCAGTTACAATGCTACTTATGAAATCTTCAAAATAAATTGTATTGTAAAATGAGAAGGCTCATTCAGTGCCAGAAGTCTTAAGACTGATTCCCAAGGGTGCATGCAGTGTATGTGAAACGAAATTATAAATTTAAATTTATTTATGAATTTGTGAGTTACTTCTGTGGCTCAGGTCAGGAAAGTAAGTGATTACTTCACAGAAATCTGTACAGATTTTCCATATCAGTTCATATGATGAGTTGAAATATTAATTACAATATAAGCATGTGGGGTTTTTCATGAAAAGTTAATTAACTGTGCCCTGTGTCTCCCCTCTCATTCAACAGCCACAGTACTGAGTGGTCATTTCTCAAACTTCAGGTATCTTTCACTGCTACTCTCTTGTATAAATTATATATTATTCTCAGAAGTTCCTGCCTTTACAGTCTTACAGGAAATTCTACTCATTGTTCATGTCTCCCTTACCTACCCTATTAGGACACACTGAAAAGGCAATTAAAGGAAAAGGAAATCATGTGCCAACCTTGAGCTATTAGTTTTACACTAGCTGAAAGCCTTTAATTGAACTGAAATAGCTCAGTGAATGGACCTAATTTGAATAGCAGTGATTTAGAAAAAGTCTACCAAGTGTAAGGTGTTACTATCAGTGGGGAGGAGGAATGCCTTGAAAATCTTGTCAAATAGAGACCTTGCTTTTTTTCTGTGCTAACTACCTAAAATAGATAATCATACTTCTAGTAAAATCTCTGTGAGCTTGATTTCACTTGAACAAAATAAGGATTTGGTTTAAACATAAAAAGTGAAGATATTTCAGTGTTGTTTAGTCACAATACAAATCCTGACATATCTAAATATTATCATTTTAGGATTTCAGAGAAATACATTTATTGCTAGTACATGTTTCACACTGCTAGCAAGATCAGCTAGATTTTGTGACTTGCAAGAACTTGCAGAAATAAGCTGTGATTATGTTTGCATACCCAGGCAGGAAGGAATTAAAAAAGATTCTTAGTTCAGGTTTATCTTCAAAGTATCTGATTTTTATTCAGTCATAACTGGTTTTAAGTCTGCCGTGAACAAAAACTATTGGGAAAAAAACTCAAACAAAACCCATTCTGATATTCAAGGGGAATTGTGGCCAGTTTGTTTGTTTGTTTGTTTATGGGGGTTTATTTCAGTTTTCGAAATAGCAGTATATAGCTATCGTATTCTTTTTCTTTTTAGTAGATTTGCTAACTCATTTCTCAGGACTTTTAGAAAAAGGAAGAGTCTGGTGAAAGCTAGAAGCAATAGATAGGACTTAGATTTTGGCCAAAGTACAACTGCTGTTGACTACTAAAATTTTGACCTAAATCCGTAAGAGATCAGAATTGTTTCTTCCTTTGTAAAATAAATAAATAAAATTAAAATAGTTTTCAGTAAATTTAAGACTGTAGTAAATTAATTTTTTCAGACTTAACTTAAAATATCAGATGAAAGATGCCCCCAAAGCATCATGTCCTTTAGCAGAACAATTGCCATTTCAGTTTATCCTAGTAACTGATTTACTGTTCTACTCTTTTTCTCTGGAATTATCCAATACAGGAGAGTGAATCACAGGACTGTGTATGATGCTTAATTATTATGCTCCTTCAGTCCCCCCAGTTTCTGCCACTTAATAACTGATTCAGACCCCACAACATGAAGATTTAAATAACTTGTTTTCTTTATTTCTTACAGACATATCTATTGTAGCAGTAGGTGTTCTGTTTCCTTGTGATAATCTTTAATCCTTTCTTAAATTATGTAGACTGCTGCATAACCCTCTTAAGTCTTTTAGGTCAAGTATTTGTTTTATAAAAAGCTCCCCTAAAACCAACTTGAAACACTCTTTCCATACCTGCCATCCCTGCATCTTCACCA